>JBBPBX010087274.1:0-14736 GCA_038048925.1 Garcialebias charrua
GTGGCTCTTGTCTGCAACTTCTTGTGCCAATTGGTAAGCCTGTTGCAACTCTGCTTTTAGCTTTTCAACATACTGAAGGTAACTTTGGTGATCTTTGCCATCTGGAGATGTCCCAAAACATATGTCAACTGGCAGACGAGCCTCACGACCAAACATGAGGTAGTATGGTGAATAACTGGTAGAGTCATTTTTCGTACAATTGTAAGCGTGAACCAGCAAACTGATATGTTGACTCCACCTTTGTTTTTGAGAGGGATTGAGCGTGCCCAGCATAGATAGGAGGGTGCGGTTAAAACGTTCCGGTTGTGGGTCACCCTGGGGATGATAAGGAGTCGTCCTTGACTTCTTTATGCCCAACATTTGCAGCAGCTCTTTGATTAATCGGCTCTCAAAATCACGTCCCTGATCAGAGTGAATCCTCGCAGGCAGTCCGTAGTGAATAAAGAACTTGTCAACCAAAATCTTGGCAACGGTTGAGGCTTTTTGATCTTTGCTGACATAGGCCTGGGCGTAACGGGTAAAATGGTCTGTAACCACGAGGACATTGGCCACTCCCTTCACATCAGGCTCAATAGATAAAAAATCTATGCAGACCAGGTCGAGAGGGCCACTGCTAGTGATTTGATTTAGTGGTGCAGCCCGTTGGGGTAGGGTTTTGCGGGCAACACACCTGCCACAATTCTTGATGTAGTCGGTAACATCGGAGACCATCTTGGGCCAGAAAAACCTGTCTCTCAATAGCTCAACGATGCGATCTATTCCAAGGTGCCCAGAATCATCATGAAGCGCCCTGAGTACTTGTGGTCGGAACTGACTTGGGAGAACGAGTTGTAAGTTCTGGCGGCCATCAGGTCTGGAAACTTTCCGGTGCAACAGTCCATCTTTCATCAGGAGTTTTGAACTTTCCCTTTGTAGAAGCAATAACTCAGGATGTCCGTTGGAGGGCCAGACCCCAACTTGAACTGCTTTCTTGGCACGACCAATCACAGGATCTAGGTCTTGTGCTTTGGCCAGATCTACTTTGCTTAGTCTCTCCAAAGGACTTAACTGCAGGTGAGTAAAACAAGCATATGCATCAGGAATAGCACTCGGCTTGGCCCCTAGTTGATCGATAAGTCGCTCTGAGTGCTCGGAGGACTGAGTTCTGTCCACAGGGTGGAAAAGAGCTTTAACTCCAGCGGGGGATATTATTCTCCAACTGTGGTCATCATCAATTGCATTTCTGGACAACCAATCAGCATCCACATTATCTCGGCCAGGTTTGTATTGGATGTCAAAATCGTAAGTGGTGAGGGCGGCTAACCACCTATGACCCGTTGCGTTCAACTTGGCGGTTGTAAGTATGTAAGTGAGGGGGTTATTGTCCGTCCTCACTGTAAAACGAGCCCCATAAAGATAATCATGAAACTTGTCCACAACTGCCCACTTCAATGCCAAGAATTCTAATTGGTGAACAGGGTAGTTTCTCTCTGACTGGCTCAGCTTGCGACTAGCAAATGCAACAGGACGTAAGCCATCAGAATGTTCCTGGTTAAGGACCGCTCCAAGCCCATCAAGGCTGGCATCGACGTGAAGGACGTACGGCTTTGAAGGGTCTGCAAAGGCCAAGACGGGGGCGTGAGTGAGACACTGGACAATTTTTTGAAATGCCTCCGTACATTCGGGCGTCCATCGCTCACCAAATGGCTGAGAGTGGTGGTAGTATGGTGTGACAAAGCCCTCATTCTTCTTTCGTTTCTTTTGTGTTGGTGGGTACCCCTTTGTAAGATCTGTGAGGGGCCGGACTATGGCAGAATAGTTGGCGATGAACTTGCGGTAATAACCGCAGAACCCTAAAAAGGACTGCAGTGATTTTAGGTTCATTGGAGGTTCCCAGTTCGCCACTGCCTTTATCTTGTCAGGGTCTGTTGAGACACCAGCAGCAGACACGATGTGACCAACGTATTTGACTTGGGGTTGACAAAATTGACACTTATCTATGGACAGTTTTAGACCTTGTTCTCTCAGGCGATCAAGCACTTTCAGAAGGCGCTCTTCATGCTCTTCTAGAGTACGACCAAACACAATAAGATCATCGAGGTAGACGAGACACTGGAGAAGATTCATGTCGCCTACTGCCTTCTCCATTAATCGCTGAAATGTCGCTGGGGCACCAGTGATCCCTTGAGGCATACGTTCGAATTGGTAGAAACCCAAAGGGCAAATGAACGCAGTCTTTTCTTTATCTTCTTCTGCCATTTCAATTTGGTAATAGCCACTGCGAAGGTCAAGCACAGAGAACCAGCGACTCCCCGTGAGGCAGGCCAAGGCATCGTCTATTCTCGGAAGTGTGTATTGGTCTGGTATGGTTCTGGAATTAAGTGTACGGTAATCGATGCACATTCGAATTTTGCCAGTTTTCTTTCTTGCGATGACAATTGGTGAAGCATATGGCGAACGAGATTCTTTAATTATGCCAGCTGCCAGAAGCTCCTGTAAGTGTCGTCGAACGTCATCAATGTCTGCGGGAGCCAAGCGTCTTACCCGTTCTCGAAATGGTCTGGCATCTTTTAGTCGGATGTGGTGTTCAACCCCTTTTGCAAGTCCAACATCCCATTCGGTCAAAGAGAAAACTTCAGGTCGCTCAGCCAGCTTTTGTGATAGTCTGACTCTCCAGCTTTCAGGAATGAGGGATTCACCAAAATTGAATACTGCCGGATCAAGTCTTTGATGGGGTACTTGGCTTGGCTGTATCTGGGTGACTATGTCAGCTTTATGAACATGAGCTATGACCGTGCCTTTAGGAAGGGACTTTGGTTTGGTCGTCTCATTTTTCAGGAACAGTGGGAATTGTTCTGTATCCATGTCCATAGACAAAAGCACACATGAAGGCATTAGTACCCCTGCAGGAAGGGATCTGGTTACAGGTGTCTCGATCACTAATATGCTGTCATCCAATGATTCAGAGCAGGACACTTTACACATGGCTGTAAGTCCAGAACCAGGGGGTATAGTAAGCGGCCCCGGTCCACTCCATTTCACAGAAGCTACAGCTCTGTTTGTAGTCACAGCTGACTTTTGGATGGGCTGTGCGCATATCCGCCTGGTTTGTGCCCTCTTGTTGCTCTTTGAAGCCATTTCAGGCTGTGGCTCATGAATGAAAGTCCGGGCATTGGTGCCAATGATGACTGCCTGTGGTTCAGGACCATTCGGCTCTGGGCAGACTAAAGCCAAGACTGTCCGGGATCCACCTGTCACAATATCCTCGGGAAACTGTACTTGAGCAGCGATGAAACCTTTATAGGGATAACTGGTCTGGCCAAGGCCCCAGAGGTCTAGACTCGAAATGGGGTGTAATGGTAAGTGGGATAGGTGTTGGGTGTACCAGCCCTCAAATATAATAGAGACAGTGGAACCACTGTCCATTAAGGCATCACAAAGCTGACCTTCAATGATAATTTGGCCTATGGTTGGTTCCCCAATGAGACCTGTAGGAATCTGGCTGGAAGGGGAAGGATCAACTTGGCTCACAGTGACTTGGCCACCTTTTCTTTCTGGCTCTGAAGACCGTGGACTGGTTCCCTTTTTACTTTGTTGCAGTTTTTTCATTGACTGAATTAGTTTTCGGATGACCTTGGAAGAGTTTTCAGGACCGGTGCAATTGGTGGCGATGTGGCCGTCTTCACCACAACGGTAGCAAAATACATCCTCACCCTCTCTGGCAAATTTTGTCGGTTCTCTAGCTTTACGCCACAAAGTCCTTTGATTTCTCCCTGGGGGTGTGGGAACCAGGAGTGGTGCAGCTTGTTTGCTGAATTGGTGTTGGAGGCTTAGAACTTGTTCTTTTAACACATGCATCTCAGGATTAGACTGTGCAACCATGGCTTGTGGCACTCCTCCAATCAGATGAGGGAAATCTTGTCCTTTTACTGTTAGCTGCTGTACTTGGTTCTGAAGCTCTTTTATCTGATCCTTGAGGCCATCCAGTTCCGAGATCTTTGGCGTCTTTATGTCTGTTGCATCGACTTGTCGCACACAGGTAGTATGCCTCCTTAACATTTTCTGATCCTCGTCTGCACGTACCTCACTTAGCAGTGCCATGAAGGATGGGGGATTGTGAAGTCTTTCTCTTAGTCGTAGCTGCAACAGCATAATCTCAGATTCAACAGCACCGCGTAACAGCTGTTCGGCTCGTGCTCGGTCTCTTAGGGCAGGAGAAACACCACCCTTTTGAACAGCTTTGGTGAGAGCTTTCTCCAGCCTTCTAACAAAATCTGAAAGTCTTTCATTTGGTTTTTGTAGCATAGATCTGAAAGCAAAATATAAGTCTTCTCCTGACTCTGTTGTGCCGAATACATTTTCAATTGCCTCCAAGAATTTTTGAGGGGGCGTGTCTGGATCATTGCAGCGTACGGCTTGTATTATTTCAAGTGCAGGCCCCTTTACACTCTCGACAATCCTTTTCCGCTTCTCCTTGGCAGAACAATCACATTCATCAAGCATTAATTGTGCCTGTTCCAACCAATTCTCGAGTGTCTCTTCACCAGCGGGGGTGGGAATAACTCCAGAGAAAACTCGTAGTCGGCGAAATGCATTGTTCTCCTGTGGGGGTCTCACTTTTTCCAACAGTTCTCCAACAGCCCGGATAATAGATGAAGGGTGTTCCTGTTTCAAATTTGACTCTTGGGAAAGCAAGGGTTCAATGTCTGCTAAGGTCTTTCCTTCACTTTCAAGCAGTCTTTTTAGTTTCATGGCAAACTCATCTGGCTCTTCAGCAGTTTCAGTAAGTAAAGTTAGCTTCCACGGTGATTCACCAGTGTGGGGGAATATTTCTGGGGGTGTTTTGCTTGGGTCGACTGGGCTGCGACACTCACACAGCAGTATGTCAGTATTCAGTTGCGGGGCAGACTTTTGGGCTCGGACACGTACTCGGCCAAACGCTTTAACTGTCTCCATCAACTCTTCAACATCAGCAACACTGGTGTCCATGGGAACGTCACTCACAACAACTGCATAAGCTGGATTTACAGTTAATTCACTGCACCAGGTCTGAAGCTCTAATAGTGGCAGTGGGAGGGATGAGTGAGCCATTGTGGTATGATTTTAGTCCTTCTAGCCTTGATTGTAGTACAGTTACTCGGTCTATGATCCCAGCGGTGCCTCCATTTTATGTAACCACTGTTCACGTTTACCCTATGAACAGCGCCCAGTTTCTCTGACCTACACTCTATGAAATACTTCACAATATGAAATAAGTGTGTTATTTGGTGACAGCCTATGCTGTAAATAGAGTGTGTAACTGAGCCCAATATCAAAACTAGATAAATCCAGCTAAAATCTAAATGACATGCAAATTTAACATTATACTAAATACGGAAGGAATAGGAAAAATAGTAAAGTTGAAAAAACATACCAGTTTAATAAACTGTACTGGTCAGTAGGGCAATGCACATTAGAGCACAGTTAAACATTTAGTACAGTTAGTGCAACCAGACTGTCTCAGAACTGTACAAAACAACCCCTCAAACAGAATACATATAACAACAACAAAAAATCAGCAAACAAGGTTGAATGAATTAACCACACTTTTCAGTCTCAAAACTTCAGCAGGCAAGGCTGAGTGAATTAACCACACTTTTCAGTCTCAAAAAATCAGCAGGCAAGGCTGAGTGAATTAACCACACTTTTCAGTCTCTTGACTTAACAAAGCAGTCAGTTAGCTCTAAAACGTTGCAGGCCTGAAGGGACTCAGTGAGCTATCATCCTCAGAATAGCAGTTCCAGAGATGGCGGCTCCCAGAACAACAGCGAGGAATGGGTTACTCACCCCCACCATGGATTACCAGTTTGGAACTAACTGCAATGAAACTGCTCCAACTTCAGTCCAACTGTAATTTCCTGTTCACGAGCGTGGTTTGGGTCCGCAGCTCCACATCCAAGCAATACGCTGAGCGTGGTCCGGTTCAGTGGCTCCAGAAAACAGACAAAAACGTCCAGGGAAAAGTTTTGTAGCTTCAATGTTAGCTAAAACAAAAAGTCCCAGCGGTATTGATCCAAACCTGTTCATCAACGGCTGCCGACAAACTCTCTCCCACCTCCAGCAGCGCTTTTTCCCCCAGACCCTCACAGCCAATCAAATTGCATAAACACTGTCACCCCAGATCTTTACAGCCAATCAAATTACTTAAACGCTCTCACCCCAGACCACCACAGCCAATCAAATTGCTTAAACTTGATTTTGCCCTCGACTGATCAGTACGGTAGAGACAAATGAAACGATGCATTTACTGGCAGTGGTAAATAACAGTTACTAACAAAAACGCTACATTTACTGGGTGTTTTAAGCCAATTGAAAATACTTGTACATACTATAATGTTAAGGACTTTTACAGTGTGTAAAACCTCCACTATGTGAGTGCAAAACATTAGCCAGATTAAGTAAAAGGTGATTATTACTGTTTAAAATAAAAAGGCCTACAATGCATTGCATGTAAGAACATGTTTAAGGTGTGTAGGAAAAAATAGTTATACTGTATACTGTATATATATATCCCAAGGGGTTACAAAATACTAAACTGTTCTGTTTTCAAGTTTACAGTTTTTTGTTTGCCATTAGAGATATGCTGTGTGTGGGAACGATTAAACCTTTTCTCTTGGGTTAGATTTAAATAACAAAGAGGTCAGTGCTTTTATTGAGGCAAAAAGCAAGTAATTATTATAAAACTACATTTACTACCAAAATTTAGGAAGGAAATGACAGTAATCTATCACTTTACAATTAGTTGCTCTTAACTGAAGTACGAGGTTCAGGGGAGTGGTGGCGCAGAGGTTAAGAAGGTGAGCTTGTGATCGGAAGATCGCCGGTTCAAGCCCCGGTACCGACAACAGCAAAAAGATGTGGGTGGGACAGGTGAAGCGGTCACACCTGTCTCCACCCTCATCTGCCCCACTCTGGGCCCTTGAGCAAGGCCCTTAACCCACACCATCTGCTCCCCCGGGAACCCTAAATATCAGCTCTCTGCTCCACACAGAGAGCTGTGGTAGCCCGGTGGTCTGTGGTTGTGTCAGGAAGGGCATCCGGCGTAAAAACAATTGCCAAGTCTTCATGCGACTAGTTCGCTGTGGTGACCCCTAACGAAGGGAGAAGCCGAAAGAAAAAAAAAAATAAAAAAAAAAAAACTGAAGTACGAGGTTGCCACTACGGTTGCAGCTCAGTGTCGTGATGGTATTAAAAAATATTGTGATGGTATTAAAAATGTATTAAAAGGTATTACATTTAACTTAAGAATTTCTGTATATACCCTGATTTCTGACTTCACTGAAGTATACTCTAGTGTTTACTGCTGTTTTTTTTTTCTTCTTCTTTCTTGCGTTCCTAAAAATACCAACATGTTTGGATACCTGTACTGATAACTTAAGCTATTTTTTTTAAGTATCCACTCCTACCATATAAAAAGAACTGATCAATGTTTTACTCAGCATCAGGAAGCCAAATAGGGACTGATCTAATGACAGATGAAGTCCAATGTCTATGAATCAGTAATGGTTCCTCTTGAAACACAGTTTAAAGCACTTTAAATATTGACAAAAAAGGTTAAATCGTGTCATATGGACCAGTTCCTGTAAGTGAGAAATGTTTCGCCCCCCATCCAGAGGACTTCCTCAGTCTATGACCTGCCAACCAGATATATCCCACAGGTAGCCTTCACTGCTGTTTCAAGCCAAACTCCTGTTGGAATCTCAGAAACAGGCTTGTAACATGTGCACAACACATCCATCCAAAACAATCAATCATCATGTTCAACAATCAAATGTTTTAGGCCAGATGGCCAACTTGCGACTCACAGAAACAGCCTGAGGACACCAAGGTCAAAGTGGTTCAGAAAAGGGTTGTACAGTACGCTTTGATTGTTGTACATGATGATTGACTGTTTTGGATGGGTGTGTTGTGCACATGTTAAAAGCCTACTTTTGAGATTCCAACAGGAAGTTGGCCTGAAACACAGCAGTGAATGCTACTCATGGGACAGATCTGGTTGGCAGGTCATAGACTGACAAAGCCCTCTAGATAGGGGACAAAATGTGATAACAATGTAGTACTTACTGTGGTTTAGGTAATCAACGATTCAAATCATTTTTGGGTTGTGATTGTCAAATTAAACAAACATAAAACAACCTTAGCAGTAAATTCAAAGGTCCTATTAAAACATTTCTTGTTCAGGCTTCAGCACACATTTCTGTTGTTGTTACAGTCCCTAAAGATGCCCTGAGCTCAGTAGTTATCATCGCACCGCCTCAAAATGCCACCGTCATGCTTGGCCACCCTGCTGTGATGGAGTGTATGGCACAAGGTCAACCAAAACCACTGGTGTCTTGGAGCAGACGAGGTACAACTCACAAAGGCTCTCACTTGTTTTGTCCCACCCATCTGTTTACAGCACATTAGTTCGTCACTTTTATTTAAGCTGTTATACATGTTTCAGAAAGAGGCACATAAATATCGTTTATACACATACATTTTTGTTTCACTGGTTATCTTCTGTAGGTTTCTTGATTTACACGAGTTTATTTGCCATATCGGTACATTTTCACGCCAACATGCACAGAGTCTTATGTCCGTTTTTTTTTATGGAAATTACACAATTTAAAAATGGAAGGTCCTCTGCCGCTGTGTGGTTTCTCCACTCCACTTGTCCTGCTTCAGTAGTCACTCCCTCGTTTACACATTTCTGCATACCAAATCACTCAAAAACATTTTATAACATTTTTGCTTATCTGTTTTGCAGTAATGGTTTGAGCTTGATTCTTTTGCAGACACCATTATTGGCATTTTGTTTCATTGATACATTAAGAATGGTAAAGAAATCTTCTTTCCACACATTTGTGGGTAAAGTGAATAGGGTTATATATGTTTTATTAATACAAAGCATATACATATATGAATAATTCATAATTTTTCCTCACTAAATTGAAACATAACTGTCAATATATTTTGTTGAACTCTGACTGAGAAACCATAGAGCCACCTGTTGGTCAATTGGTGAGATTACATGTCTGACAATTTGCTTTCTGATTGGCCTCTCCCTTCATTCTGTGTGTAAGGTTCTAAGACTGAGGAATGATCTATCCTCCTTTCAAGGCCAGCAGCATTTTGTCCCATCTGTTAGATCTCTTGTTAGACTCTGGTGCCTTAAGTTGTTTTCTCTTTTGAACAGACGGAAAGCCCATTTCCACTGATGTGGTTGTCCTTGCTACTAACCTGGTGATACGGGACACAAGGCGTCACCATTCTGGTGTCTATGTCTGCCGAGCCAACAAGCCCAAGACTAGAGAATTTGTCACTGGTGCTGCTGAGCTGCATGTGCTTGGTAAGAATAATGTGATTTTGTTTCAAACGATATTTCTAATGGAATGGAATGCCTTTATTGTCATTACACAATTATAATTACAAGTACAATGAGATGGAGAGCAGCTCCTTTTTCAGTGCAAACATGCTTAAAAACATACCTAAAAATATAAAAATGCAACACAATATAGATATAGCACTATGAAAGTAAAAAATATAGGTTATTTCACAATTATATACATTTGAGTATTGCACATTATGGATATTAGTAAGGTAATTAAGAGGTAAGCTAACAAAAAATATGAAATGTCAGTAGTAGTGCACAATAGAAGTCCAGGGGTTTGGGAGGTTAGATTATTAAATCAGTGCATATGTGAATTCATTGTGGTAATGATAATGATAATTTAGGGGGGAAAAATGTTCTTGAATCTGTTTGTTCTTTTTCTGATGCGCCTGTAGCGCTTCCCTGAAGGTAACAAGTCAAACAGGTCAAAACCTGTGTGAGAACTGTCCTTGATTGTGCTTTTTGTTCTGCTGAGGCAGTGTGATGTGTAAATGTCCATCAGGGAGGGGAGAGGGCGGCCAATTACCGTATCTTTTATGCTGTCTTGACTACTCTCTGAAGCCTCTCCCTGTTGAGGATATCTGATACAGTAATAGTATGAAGCCATTTCTTAGAACGGTGTTATTGAGAGTACTGTGAAATATGTTTAACTGATACTTTACACAGTTGAAACTAAGCACCAGCCACTGGTCAGTCCCTCAGAGGGACCTATACTAGTGTACACGGTATTTCATCTTGGTTTAACCTATATATAACACCCTTGTCACAAAAAGTGGTGTATTCTATTTGCAAATGTAGGACAAAACTGAAAATATCTTTCTGTGAAATAGAGCAACAATGTTGGTTTTCTTTTAAAATGTACAGACTGACTTTCAAAATGTCCTCTGGAGCTTAATCTTATTCAAGTGAGCATTTTGCTTCCTTGAATCCTTAGCCCCTCCGTTGATTCTGCAGCCCCCAGAGTCGGTGTCCCTGTCTCGAGGAAATACAGCCAGATTTCTGTGCAACAGCTCCGGGGAGCCTCCTCCTGTGCTGCGCTGGCTGAAGGATGGCCAGCTCATCAAGTCGTTCAGACGGGTGAAGATGCAAAGTCCCGGAGTGCTGCTCATCAACCAGCTGGCTCTGGAGGATGCCGGCTACTATCAGTGCATAGTTGACAGTGAGCTCGGCACAGCCTGTGCCACTGCCAACCTAACGGTCATTGTGAGGGAAGGTCTGCCCAGCCCTCCTCGCCACCTGTCTGCAACGCCGTACTCCAGCACCACTGCCCTGCTCACCTGGGAGAAGCCTGAGTATAACTCGGACCAAATCATTGCCTACTCTGTGCACTTCCAGCATACTGCAGGTGGGTTTCCTGCACTGAAAGTGTATGGCCATAAGGTGAGCAGGTCTACATTTTAAAGATGAATATTTTTACCTTAATTTAGGTTTCGACAATGTGGAGGATCGGTTTGCCGTAAACAATGAGACGACAGAGTATCTCTTCAAAGAGCTTCTCCCTCATACTGCCTACACGTTTTTTGTTGTGGCATATGCTCCCATGGGAGCTAGCCCCCCCTCACTGCCTGTCACTTTGGAGATGCTGGAGGATGGTGAGTGAATAAACTACTGCACAAGTAAAGAACAACGGCACACAACACAGGTAAAAATAAATAAGACCAACTTGGGACACTTCTAAGAGACTAATGATCAGTTTCAGTGTGGTCATTTGAAAATGATAAGAAATAGTTCACTGAAGATAATAATAATAATAATAATAATAATAATAATAATGTATTTTATTTGTAGGCGCCTTTCTTGGCACTCAAGGTCACCTTACATTATCAATCATAAAAACAAACCATATTATACACACAGTAAAAACAAGTAAAATAGAATTAAAATAAGACAATGCAGTTGCAATCACAGTGTGTAGGCTACTTTCAACAGATGAGTTTTGAGTTTGACTTTGAAATGTGGCAATGAGTCTGTATTGTGAATATCAGGTGGGAGTGAGTTCTAGAGCTGGGGAGCAGAGCAGCTGAATGCTCTGCTCCCCATAGTAACAAGACGGGCAAGGGGAACTACTTTGTATGAGCTGAATAGAAGAAGAGGATCTGAGGGTTCGAGCAGATGTAGCAATGTGAACAAGGTCCGAAAGGTATGGAGGAGAGATGTTGTGGACAGCTTTGAAGGTAAGGAGGAGTATTTTGGAATTGATGCGAAATGGGATGGGAAACCAATGGAGCTGTTGTAAAACAGGTGTGATGTGATGGATTGAGGGGGTCCGTGTCATATGGGCAGCTGAATTTTGGACAAGTTGTAATTTATGGAAGGTTTTCTGGGGTAGGCCAAAAAGAAGAGAATTACAATAATCTAAACAAGAGGTGACCAGACTGTGGACCAGAACAGCAGTGGAGTGAGGAGCGAAGGAAGGACGGAGACAAAAGGTAAGAATGGAACCAGTTGAGAGGTGTATTTACAATGCCAAGAGAGGAAAGTCTGTCCAGAAGAATATTGAGTGAAATTGTGTCAAAGGCCACAGTCAGATCAAGCAGAAGGAGTATGGATAATAAACCAGAGTCAATAGCAAGGAGAAGGTCATTGGTGATTTTAATGAGTGCTGTTTCAGTACTGTGGAGCGGATGGAAACCAGATTGAAATTGTTCATATAAATTATTGCAAGACAGATGAGGATGAAGTTGAGCAGCTACTGTTTCTTCAAGAATTTTGGAGATGAATGGGAGATTTGAAATGGGGCGAAAATTATTGAGATTATTGGGATCTAAACCAGGTTTTTTGAGTATTGGAGTTACAGCAGCTGTTTTGAGAGCAAGGGGAACAACACCAGTGGTAAGGGAAGAATTTATAATATCTGTGATGAAGGGGGACAGAGAGGGAAGAGTATGGTAGCTTTAACAAGAGCAGTTGGAAAGGGATCTAATTGACAGGTTGAAGATTTTGATTTTTGAATTAATTAGATTCAATAACAATTTCATTGTTATGCAGATGACACACAGATCTACGTACCTTTAAAGAAAGCAGACTCAGCCTCTCTTCGGTCTCTGTTCCTATGTTTGGAAGATTTGAAGGCCTGGATGGCCCTAAACTTCTTGAAACTTAACGAAGACAAAACAGAGGTGGTGATTTTTGGCAGTTCGACTGAAGACTCTCTGTCCGATTGCTCCTTGGCTCAGTATGTCCGGCCAGTTGTTACAAATCTAGGGGTCAAGCTGGATGCTGGTCTTAGGCTGGAGTCTCAGATTAAAGCAGTTGTAAAATCCAGCTTTTTTCATTTGAGGCAGCTAGCCAAAGTAAAAGCCATCCTTCCTAGACAGCACTTCGAAACAGCAATCCATGCATTTGTGACCACACGGCTGGATTACTGTAATTCACTTTATGTTGGTATTAGTGATCTGTGTACTTCCCAGCTTCAGAGGGTTCAAAATGCAGCTGCACGACTCTTAACAGGTACACGAAAATTTGACCACATTTCCCCTGTTTTGGCTTCTTTGCACTGGTTACCGGTGCGTTACAGGATTCATTTTAAAATACTTTTATTTACTTTTAAAGCTCTAAATGGCCATGCCCCTCCATACCTGTCAGAGCTGCTGCATTACTACACACCCTCTCATTCGCTCAGGTCAGCTGACCATTTGCTTCTGAGAGTACCGAGGACAAAGCGCAAGCTTAGAGGGGACTGTGCTTTCTCTGTGGTAGCTCCTAAGCTCTGGAATGACCTCCCATTAGACATAAGACAGGCCTCTTCACTTGCTGTTTTTAAGTCTCTTCTTAAAACTAGGGGTGCACCGATTTCAATTTTCTGGCCGATCACCGATTTTTAGAAAGTCTGAACTGCCGATTCCGATTTTGGCCGATATCGATTTTCAGGTGTTAAAAGGTCAAAAAGCACCCTAAATTTTCATGATTTTACGACCTTTGCGGAGGCAGATGAGATCGGTAGATAAAATCGGCTTCTCATTTAAAGATCGGCCGATCACCGATCTCCCCAAATTAAGGAAATCGGGGCCGATCGATCGGCTGGCCGATTTATCGGTGCATCCCTACTTAAAACCCATCTTTTTTCTTTGGCTTTTGGTACAATCTGAGATATTTTAACTTTGTTTTATTGTATTCATAATTTATTATTTTAGTACTGTTTTTAGTCCCTTCCATTTTATGATTGTATTGTATTTTGTGATTGTATGTACAGCACTTTGGTCCTATTGGGTGCATAAAGTGCTCTATAAATAAATTTGGTATGGTATGGTATGGTATGGTATAGAGATGTCATTGACTGAGGGGAGAATAAATACACAAAGTAAATTAGTAGGGGCAGCTGAAACTGGAACGGATGACATTAAAGTTGCAGTGGGTAGCAATTGTTGGTGGATCTGTGCTATTTTTGAAGAAAAAATGATACCAAAGTCTTACAAAAATCAGAGGAATACAAATGAGGAGGAAGTGAATCAGGTGGTTTAGTAACATTTGCAAGTAGAGAGAAGAGGACCTTGGAATTACGTTCATTTGAACTGATTAAACTGGAATAATAAATGGATTTGGCTGTAGAAATTGAATCTTTGTAGTGAATAATGTGATTTGAATACATGTCTTTGTGCATAGTGAGACCAGTTTTCCTATAGAGTCTTTCAAGTTGATGTCCTTTTGCTTTTAACTGTCTAAGGGAGGAAGTAAACCAAGGTGCAGTATGAGTGAATTAAACATCTGGTTTTAAGTGGAACAAGATTGTTTAGAAGGTTATGAAGGTATTTGTTATACCGGTAGTGTGAGAGCAGTTCATCGGGGGTAGAAGACTGGTCAACACTGGGAAGATTACTGATACCAGATGATAAATTACCCAAGTTAATGTCCTTAATTTTATGAAAAGTTATAGTATGTGGGAAAGAGAAATACCTTTGTATTAACTCCAAATGATAAAAATGTGATCTGAAAAAGGGAAGGAAACAGCTTTACAGTCAACAGCAGGTTTAACACCTGAGCAACAGATTAAATCCAGAATATGTCATTTAATATGTGTGGGGATGTTAGTATATTGTTGTAGTCCAAAACTGTCCAAGCAGGATATGAATTATTTGGTAAGGTGATTATTATCATTATCCACATGAATATTAAAATCCCCCAGAAGTATTATATTTGGTGAAACTGTGGGGAGATGCATCAGAAAGCCTGCAAGTTCAGTCATAAAATCTTTGTTATGTTTTGGGGGTCAATACAAGATGGCAATAATAGTGGGAGTTGGTCCAGAGAGCTGACAAACAGTTGCTTCAAATGATTGAGAGACAGGAACAGTTAAAGGCGCTACCCTCCATTTCTCGTGGTAGATTATCGCGAGACCTCCTCCTCGTCCA
>JBBPBX010087275.1:0-14735 GCA_038048925.1 Garcialebias charrua
TGAACGAACACAGGATTGACTTCAGAAGTAAGGACATGAATATAATTTATTAATCTTTTGGTTGAAAGTGGTTTAGGTTAGGAGCTATAAATTACGAAATATACAGAGCTAAACCGCAGCTAGGTCCACCCGGTTGCATCTTAAAAAATTTATAAAAAATCAAATTTCATCTCAAATGTGTTATACAGGAGATCGTTAACACTAGAAGTCCCAGGATTTTCAACCTCCCCCCAGAAGTCCTGAAAGAGGGTCAAAAGACCCTTGGTCCAAACCAACCATTAGTGGACCATTAGTGGGTCCACATTAGTGGGCCATTAACTGCCTTTTGTTATAAATATGCGTGCACACAACTCAGACACCCCCACCACACCAGACTGCACAGACTGCATTCCAATGTTTCCACCAGGTAAGTAAGACTCTGCTTGCACTTCCCCCCTTAGTCAGAAGAGAGGCCCTGACCTGAATTCACACATAACAGACCCTGAAGTTATCTCACAGTTGAACATTTTGGGACATCCACTGAACGGAAAGCTTTGTCTGCTCCAGAACAATTTTATGCATAAAATTGTCTTATTCTGCTGTGCTGACTATCCTGTAACTTTGATGTTCTGTCAAATAAATTATTTTGCTTACAAGTACTGTCTCTCTCCTTGTCCTTGGCACATGTATATACGGTGCGTGCCGGCACATGCAGGTGGCCCATTGCTGTGTTCTAAAACATGCTTGACCTATTGTTGTCCGTCACCTGACGGACAGACACAGGTCACATGACATGAAGTCAACTGACGGACCGACATAGGTCACACGACATGAGGTCAACTGACGGACCGACACAGGTCACATGACCTGAGGTCAACTGACGGACCAACATAGGTCACATGACCTGAGGTCAACTGACAGACCGACACAGGTCACATGGCATGAGGTCAACTGACGTACCAACACAGGTCACATGACCTGAGGTCAACTAACACAACGACACAGGTCACATGACATGAAGTCAACTGATGGACCGACACAGGTCACATGGCATGAGGTCAACTGACGTACCAACACAGGTCACATGACCTGAGGTCAAGTGACGAACCAACACAGGTCACATGACCTGAGGTCAACTGACACAATGACACAGGTCACATGACATGAAGTCAACTGATGGACCGACACAGGTCACATGGCATGAGGTCAACTGATGGACCGACACAGGTCACATGGCATGAGGTCAACTGATGGACTGACATAGGTCACATGACCTGAGGTCAACTGATGGACCGACACAGGTCACATGGCATGAGGTCAACTGACGTACCGACACAGGTCACATGACCTGAGGTCAACTGACGGACCGACACAGGTCACATGACCTGAGGTCAAGTGACGGACCGACACAGGTCACATGACCTGAGGTGAACTGACGGACCAACACAGGTCACATGACCTGAGGTCAACTGACGGACCGACACAGGTCACATGGCATGAGGTCAACTGACGTACCAACACAGGTCACATGACCTGAGGTCAACTAACACAACGACACAGGTCACATGACATGAAGTCAACTGATGGACCGACACAGGTCACATGGCATGAGGTCAACTGACGTACCAACACAGGTCACATGACCTGAGGTCAAGTGACGAACCAACACAGGTCACATGACCTGAGGTCAACTGACACAATGACACAGGTCACATGACATGAAGTCAACTGATGGACCGACACAGGTCACATGGCATGAGGTCAACTGATGGACTGACATAGGTCACATGACCTGAGGTCAACTGATGGACCGACACAGGTCACATGGCATGAGGTCAACTGACGTACCAACACAGGTCACATGACCTGAGGTCAACTAACACAACGACACAGGTCACATGACATGAAGTCAACTGATGGACCGACACAGGTCACATGGCATGAGGTCAACTGACGTACCAACACAGGTCACATGACCTGAGGTCAACTGACACAACGACAGAGGTCACATGACCTGAGGTCAAGTGACGAACCAACACAGGTCACATGACCTGAGGTCAACTGACACAACGACACAGGTCACATGACATGAAGTCAACTGATGGACCGACACAGGTCACACGGCATGAGGTCAACTGACGTACCAACACAGGTCACATGACCTGAGGTCAACTGACGGACCGACACAAGTCACATGACCTGAGGTCAAGTGACGAACCAACACAGGTCACATGACCTGAGGTCAACTGACAAAACGACACAGGTCACACGACATGAAGTCAACTGACGGACCGACACAGGTCACATGACCAGAGGTCAACTGATGGACCGACATAGGTCACATGACCTGAGGTCAACTGACGGACCGACACAGGTCACAGGACCTGAGGTCAAGTGACGGACCAACACAGGTCTTATGACCTGAGGTCAACTGACAAAACGACACAGGTCACACGACATGAAGTCAACTGACGGACCGACACAGGTCACATGACCTGAGGTAAACTGACGGACCGACATAGGTCACATGACCTGAGGTCAAGTGACGGACCAACATATGTAGCCCACTGAAAGGGACCGGGGGATTTAGAAGCCAAGTTCACTTGCGCAAAAAAGCGTAGCCTTAGTCAAATTGGTTAAGCGTGCCCCCTCCTGTGGTGCGCCAGTAATGGCCTTATTTACAAAACAGAAGCGCCTGTTAACAGCTCATTATAGGATGTTAGCTAAAATCCTTTGGGTCACTCGACCCGTCTCTGGGTTCCAAAGGTAGAAATGTTGAATGACCCTTCTCTGGGACTTCTAGTGTAAATACACCCTTTATAATTACACTCTGAAAGCAGAAAAAATATCCACCGAGTGGTTTAGGCGATATAAGTGACTTTAGATGGAACAAAATACGATGCTAATTTTAAGCTAGCGCGACCATGTTGCATGTCTTAAAAAATTAATAAAAAATCGAATTTCATCTCAAATGTGTTATACAGGCGATCGTTAAGTAAATACACCCTTTATAATTACACTCTGAAAGCAGAAAAATATCCACCGAGTGGTTTAGGAGATACAAGTGACTTTAGATGGAACAAAATACGATGCTAATTTTAAGCTAGCGCGACCATGTTGCATGTCTTAAAAAATTAATAAAAAATCGAATTTCATCTCAAATGTGTTATACAGGCGATCGTTAAGTAAATACACCCTTTATAATTACAC
The DNA here is from genome assembly GCA_038048925.1 of Garcialebias charrua. Classification (NCBI taxonomy): domain Eukaryota; kingdom Metazoa; phylum Chordata; class Actinopteri; order Cyprinodontiformes; family Rivulidae; genus Garcialebias; species Garcialebias charrua. Next base: position 3,190 of record JBBPBX010087275.1, read on the forward strand.
TCTGAAAGCAGAAAAATATCCACCGAGTGGTTTAGGAGATACAAGTGACTTTAGATGGAACAAAATACGATGCTAATTTTAAGCTAGCGCGACCATGTTGCATGTCTTAAAAAATTAATAAAAAATCGAATTTCATCTCAAATGTGTTATACAGGTGATCGTTAAGTAAATACACCCTTTATAATTACACTCTGAAAGCAGAAAAATATCCACCGAGTGGTTTAGGAGATACAAGTGACTTTAGATGGAACAAAATACGATGCTAATTTTAAGCTAGCGCGACCATGTTGCATGTCTTAAAAAATTAATAAAAAATCGAATTTCATCTCAAATGTGTTATACAGGTGATCGTTAAGTAAATACACCCTTTATAATTACACTCTGAAAGCAGAAAAATATCCACCGAGTGGTTTAGGAGATACAAGTGACTTTAGATGGAACAAAATACGATGCTAATTTTAAGCTAGCGCGACCATGTTGCATGTCTTAAAAAATTAATAAAAAATCGAATTTCATCCCAAATGTGTTATACAGGTGATCGTTAAGTAAATACACCCTTTATAATTACACTCTGAAAGCAGAAAAAATATCCACCGAGTGGTTTAGGGTGGAAAAAGTAATTGTTTAGGGAGCTAAGGCTAATGTAGTTAAATCCATCAGTGGTGTAATTAATGCTGTACATGTATCTCTATATTTAGGCTATATGTAAATATAAACCATTTTTAGCTTTAGGTAGTATATACTGTACTGTATCTAGAAGTTATTTGGCTAGATATTTGATGTAATAGTCAGAGATGACATACTTATGTCAAAACAACTTTGTAATCTGTCGCCTCCTCCTGGTGCGATCCCATATCTTTCTTAGCTAAAGCACGAACGTTCCCCTCCTGTGATGTCACTTCCGGTTTACCGCTGAGGGCACTATTTTTAGACAGAGTAGCGAGGGAAGACAAAAAAGGTAGTAGTAGCACATTTTATTTTGAGATATGAACTGTATTTTTGATGAAAATTGGAGTTTTAGACATGTTAGGTTGAAAAGGCAACTACATGTGTTTAAAGTGAAAGATACACTTTAACAGATACCAACTTTTGGATGAATTTGAGATGCATGGGTTTTTAAGTGATTGCACCATTACAATTGAATTTGTTGTAATATAAAATTAACAGTTTTAAAGCAGGTTTATTTCTACAGGCATTTACTAAAAAGTGGAAACAATCAAAATAATGGGAAATCAGCAAAATCCTGTTTATGGATGCTGCTATGCTGTAATTTTGGAGCCACAGTCTGCTCATTAGCTATGTAGGTCTAAAATTACCACCTACTGACCCACACACAATATGGTGTTTTTAAGGTATTGAATAATACAACTAAACATTTACAAAAGATGAATCATCCATCTATCCATCCATTTGTTATCTTTACCAGATTTTTCCTTTTTGGATTATGGGGGGTCTCTGGTGCCCATATCCAGCAGTCATTGTACGAAAAGCTGGGGACACCCTGGACAGGTCACACGTCCATCACAGGAACACATAGAGACAAACGAGGCAAACATCCATTCAAACTCTCAAAATTATGAACTGTTAGAAGTCAAATTCTGGAAAGAAATACCTGTTTTATTTTTATCAGTAAATTTTCCCATTCAGTTACATAAACTTGAAGTTGCAGTCTACAGGAGGTACTGATGCTGTTTTAGCTTCAACTTCCATGTTCTATCCCCATGTCTGCATTCCAGTTTGAAACCATGTACAGTATTTTCTGGTGTATAGGTCACACCTGTGTATAGGTCGCATTGTCCAATTATCACCAATAGATTGGAAAAATCCCTAGATAGGTTGCACTGGTGTATAGGTCGCACCTCCGTTTAGCTCTGCTGCAAATGTCTGCCACAGGTGCGTACAGCAAGGCTTTTAAGAAGATTAACACTTAAAAACAATTATTTGTTTGATAAAAATTATAGCAAATATATGTCTGAGCTGAACTTTTCCTTAATAAATGAACGTAATTGTGAAATGAGCTGGATTTAAAAAATTGTTTCACCGAAAGTGATAACAAGCCAATAGGTCGCACCTGAGTATAGGTCGGAGGCCTTGAAAAAAAAACATAAAAAGGTGCGACCTATACACTGGAAAATACGGGTAATTAGGTTTGTGTATGAATACTATTCTTCCAGTAATACTTCTACTATTGCCTTTTCTGCTGTGTTGTGATGTCATTTCCCCATTAGAGTCATCCAGAGTTTAAGAGGAGAACTGTAGTGAGCGTATTGCCCCTACTCAACAAACACTCCAAGAGTTCTTTTTTGTATACCACTGTACATGACAATGTAAAATGACATGGGATTTAACCCACTTTTACCTTGTCTTATTACATGTTGCCAATTAGTCACTGAACTTCAGATGTACAGTGGCTTCAATGCATCTCTTAGCCACACAAACTGTGTATTTTTGCCACAAACAAAAGGCCTGTGTGGCGTTATTTTTGAAATAAGACACACAAGAAAGCCTAATCATAGCAAGAAGTCTGTCTGCACTGACTCCATTGCTATGGCCCCCAGCAGTTTCTGCATAACAAGAACAATCTGTCTGATGGTCTAATGATTACTGCATATTTACATTTTCAGAGCCTCAAAAAAGCTATGCAAATTGGACTACTTGTTATACACTTAGGGCTGGTTGCTTTTGTTGTCTGAGAAAAGAAAGCAAAAATGTTGTCCCACTACAGCAGAACATGGGATCAAATCCCCAGTGGAGACATACCGTTACAGTGACCGAACTTCACAACCCGCAGCCAGGTGTCCCTGGAAGCACTGTTATTGACCATCCCAACACTTCTGAGGTAGGAACAATCTTCCCTGAGGGGCCTAGATGAGTAAAGAGCTGTCAAGTTTGGTTCCCCAAAGTGTTAACAGACCTCCTGTCTGCAACAATCCCCAGGTCTGCATCTACCCTTGAGTTCTCTAATGGTGAAAATCATGTTTCTAAATGCAACTTTGTCACTTTCTGTGCCACAGATGAAGAATGTAGCTTAAGTTTTGCTTCATTCACCATACACAATGCTGTTTTTTTTTTAAATTAAAAACATTATTTAAGTGAGTTGACTTGAAACTTTATGTTTGAAACCCAAAGTCATAACATTTAGGGACCAAATTCAGCTTCAAGGTCTAAACTGGAATTATTTTAATTTTTTTTACAATGTTTAAATACATGTACATCTAAATATTTTAGATTTTTTTTTTATTGTTATCCATCCACCCATTCCATTATCTTTACGCTGTCACAGGGATCACTGTCCAGCTAGTAGCACTTTGAGATTTTCATTAATGAAAAGTGCGTTATAAATTGAATTTATTATTATTATTATTATTACTATCAATGTGCGAGGGGCAGGGTACACCCTGGACAGGTCTCCAGTCCATCCCAGAGACACATAGAGACAAACAAAACAAACAACCATTCACTCACTCACTCACACCTAGGGACAATATAGTTACCAATCAGCCTAACATGCAAGTTTTTGGTCTGTGGGAGGAAAACAGAGTACGTACCTGGAGAAAACATGCATAGAGAGATCATGCAAACTCCACCCAGAAAGGCCCCTGATCAGGATTTGAACCGGGGTGACCTTCTCACTGAGAGGCGGCAGCCATACCAACTGTGACACCGTGCTGCCCTTATTTTATTTTTATTAGATCAAATATATTTTCCAACAGATTTGACAATATTGTAGAAAACTCTGAGGCTTTTAATGTGCTTTACTCAGAATCAACACTGTGATTTACAGTCAAACTGTGGGATGTGGTGCCTCAGAGGTTAAAGGAGGTGGGCCTGTGATCGGAAGGTTGCCGGTTCAACTTCCCAAACAGACAAGATCAAAATGTGTGTGGGAAAGGTGAAACACCCACATCTGCCTCCACCCTCATTTGCCCCACGTTGGGCTCTTGAGCAAGGCCCTTAACCGCCACCATCTGCTCCCCTGGGTGTCCTAGATGGCAGCTCTCTGCTCCACATAGAGGGCTGTGGTAGCTCAGTATTCTCTGGTTGTGTCAGGAAGGTCATTCAGTGTAAAAACAATCACCAAGTCTTTGTACAAGTAATTTTGCCGTGGTGACCCCTGAAGAACGGAGCAACCGAAAGGAAAATAAAGAACAGCTAGTCCTCGGGTTACAACAGCCTCGACTTATGACGTTTCGTGGTTACGAATGCCCTCCCATTGGAAAGCATTGTTCGAGTTACGCGGTTTATGTGCCTTTTCACAAAAAAATATGGTACCGAAACTCAGCGAAGGACAACAGAAATTTACAGGAGGTTTACAGGAGGGAGGGGAGAGAGTAGCTTGACACAATCAATAGAAAATTACTACAGGAGACCTCATTGTTTGGACAGGCAGATCGGAGAAGTGTCAGGATGACTCCCTCGGCTGATCGGTTGCCATCCCTATCACAGGTGTTTGGTGTTTAGTTAATTAGTTATGTCTGTATTTAAGTTAGCATTCTGCCCTTTGTGTTTGTCGGGGCATAGTCATTTTCTCCCTGATGTCTGGTGGAGCCATTAATCATTTTTTCCTCGTTTTTGTAAGTAACTGCACCGTCAGTCTATTGTTTTGATTATTAAAGTGTTTATTATTTTACACGCTCCGTCTCCGAGTCCTGTTCTGCCTGCACTCTGGGTTTGCTTGCTTCATTGGAACCGAATCGTGACAGTATGCCCCGACCACCTCGAAACCGCAAACCCCAGAGGCGGAACAGCGGATCCGCTCAGCAGCTGACGGACGCGGCCCCAGGTCAGGACGAGCCGACAGTCATCCGCATGTTCGGATTCCGAACAGAAACTGTCTGGAGGGACCACAGCCCAGAAGTGGAGATCCTTTCATCCCCGCTTCTAGTCGAGGAGGAACAGAGGAAGCTCGGAGGCGGCCGTGCAGCTTTTTGGCCATCTCCCTCCTAGGTTCCAAAGCTCCGATCGATGTGGTCTGACTCGGACGACGATTCAGAACCGGAGGGGTTCTGGGCAGGTTCGGTACCGGCTCTCAGCCCACGTCGCCGCTGGTCTAAACGAGTGGACATTTCCGGGTTCCAGCCCCGCCCACCTTCAGTCTCTCCTCGCCGGCTGTCAAAAAAGCCGGGGAACTTTTTCGAAGGGGGGGCGTGTGTCAGCCCATGTGCCGGCCCGGCTAACAACGGTTCTGACGGGACTGAGGGGAGACTGTTTCTGAAGGAGGAGGTTGCACGCCCTTGCGCGCCTGCCGTGAGGGGAGAGGAAGTCAGTAGCTCCAGTGTTTTGTGGGAAAGATTAATCGCTGCTGAGGGAATCATTTCCTCATACACTGGAGCTGACAACAAAGACAGCTCGCTGGAGGCGTGGCAGTCGGTCGAGCAGGCGTGGAGAGAAAAGTGTGTGCTACGTTCACTACTGCTCGCTCGTGAACAGTCAGGTCCACCTCATAGCTCACCATCAGTGGATCACAGCTCCTCGTCTTCATCAGCTTCTCCTCCGAGTTCATCTAGCAGCACAACAGCAGCTTAACCTAGCAGCTCAGCAACAGCGTCAGCAAAAGCTACACCTCTTAGCTTCTCAACTTTAGCTGCAATCCTGAGCTCACCCATAGCACCTGCACCTCTGAGCTCACCCATAGCAACTGAACCTCTGAGCCCACCCACAGCAGCTGTACCTCTGAGCTCACCCACAGCAGCTGCACCTCTGAGCTCACCCACAGCAGCTGCACCTCTGAGCCCACCCATAGTAGCTGGCCCAGGTCTCATTCTAGCTGCTCAGCCTGAGGCACCTCTCTGTACACCATCTGCTTCACAGCTGAGTTTACTAACTGCTGCATCTGATCCGGGACTCACTCCAGCTGCACCAAACCTGGCTCCCATGTCAGCGTCCAGACTGGGACCCATGCCAGCGTCTAGACTAGGACCCATGCCAGCGTCCAGACTGGCTCCCATGCCAGCGTCCAGACTGGCTCCCATGCCAGCATCCAGACTGGCTCCTATGCCAACGTCCAGACTGGCTCCCATGCCAGCGTCCAGACTGGCTCCCATGCCAGCGTCCAGACTGGCTCCCATGCTAGCGCCCAGGCGGTTTCCTGTACCAGCCGCTGACCAACCAGGTCCAACAGAAGCAGTGTCACTTTTTCTCTCCACAGACACTGTTCCCTAGGTGGTCCTGGGTTCTGAGGTCCTCATCCAACCGGAGGTCCTCATCTCGCCTGGGTTTTTCACCTCTGAGGTCTCCGTCGTAGAGGTCCTTAACACTTCAGGGGTTCCTACTACATCAGGGGTCCTCGTTCCTGCTGAGGTCCTCCCTGCCGCAGAAGATCTGAGACCTGCCGCGGGAGATCTGGGACCAGCCGCAGAAGATTCGGAACCGTTGGCTGCAGACCCCACGCCGGACTCATCGGCTGCAGGCTCCTCTTTGCTGACTGCAGCAGAGGTCGACTCTTCGCTGGCCGACTCCTCGCCGTCATCGTCGGCTGCAACAGAGATCGTCTTGTCGCCACCGACTAAAGACGTCTTGTCGCCCATCTCGCCGACTGAAGGCGTCTTGTTGCCCGACTCGCCGACTGAAGACGTCTTGTCGCCCATCTTGCCGACTGAAGGCGTCTTGTCACCCGACTCGCCGACTGAAGATGTTTCGTCGTCCGACTCGCTGAATGAAGACGTCTCGTCGCCCGACTCACCAACTGAAGGCGTTTTGTCGCCCGACTTCGCCGCGACTGAAGGCGTCTCGTCGCCCGGCTCATCACCCGTCTCGTCGCCCAACGACATCTCATCGCCCGCAGCAGTGGCTCCACAACTCGTCTCATCGCCCGCAGCAAAGGCTCAATGGCTCATCTCTTTGCCTACTATGGTGGCTCTCGCACCTCCTGAGTCCTTCCAGTCTTCAGTGGTCCTTGTGACAGTCTGGGTCCTCACTTCTGCTGGGGGCTTCGTTCGTCGACCTACGGCCGTCCTGGGTGGTCTTCTCTCCTCCAGTTGTAGTTCCTCCACTGGTCACGTGGGACCGGCCTCCTGGTCGTCCGATGGCCCCCTGGCTGTTCGACGGTTGGTCGCCGGGCCGCCCCCGGATCTGGCTGATGGTGATGGGCGACCTCCTGGACGTCCTCCGAATCTGGCTGAAGGTGTTAGCCCACCGTCCTGCCCGTTGCCTCCCTCCGCCCACCCTTGTTCTTTTTGGGGGGCCTCTTTTGGGACGCCATGGGGCGTCTGTGGGGGGGGGGTACTGTCAGGATGGCTCCCTCGACTGGTCGGTTGCCATCCCTACATCACAGGTTTTTGCTGTTTAGTTAATTAGTTATGTCTGTATTTGTTAGCATTCTGCCCTTTGTGTTTGTCAGGGCATAGTCATTTTCTCCCTGATGTCTGGTGGAGCCGTTAATAGTTTTCTCCTCGTTTTTGTAAGTAACTACACCGTCAGTCTATTGTTTTGATTATTAAAGTGTTTGTTATTTTACACTCTCCATCTCCGAGTCTTGTTCCGCCTGCACTCTGGGTTTGCTTGCTCCATCGGAACCGAATCGTGACAAGCAAAGGAGGTTAGGAGGACGGTTTTACGTTGTAAACAAAAGGTGCAGACCTTACTGTAGGATGGACGCAGACCTTACTGTAGGATGGTTAACAGCTAGAGATGTTAACAGCTACAGACGTTAACATCTACAGATGTTAACAGCTACAGACGCTAGAAACAGCTACAGATGTTAGCAGCTACAGATGTTAGCAGCTACAGATGTTAACAGCTATTGACGTTAACAGCTACAGACGTTAACAGCTACAGACGTTAACAGCTACAGACGTTAACAGCTACAGATGTTAACAGATACAGATGTTAACACTACAGACGCCAACAACTACAGATGTTAACAGCTACAGATGTTAACAGCTACAGATGACAACAACTACAGATGACAACAACTACAGATGTTAACAGCTACAGATGTTAACAGCTACACATGCTAACAGCTACACATGTTAATAGCTACAGATGTTAACAGCTACAGACGTTAACAGCTACACCTGCTAACAGCTACAGACGTTAACAGCTACAGATGTTAACAGCTACAGATGTTAACAGCTACAGAAGCTAACAGCTACAGATGTTAACAGCTACAGATGTTAACAGTTACATACGCTAACAGCTACACATGTTAACAGCAACAGATGTTAGCAGCTACAGATGTTAACAGATACAGATGTTAACAGCTACAGACGCCAACAACTACAGATGTTAACAGCTACAGATGTTAACAGCTACAAACATTAACAGCTACAGATGACAACAACTACAGATGTTAACAACTACAGATGTTAACAGCTACAGATGTTAACAGCTACAGATGTTAGCAGCTACATATAACAGCTACAGATGTTAGCAGCTACATATAACAGCTACAGACGTTAACTACGACAGATGTTAACAGCTACAGACGCTAATAGCTACAGATGTTAGCAGCTACATATAACAGCTACAGACGTTAATAGCTACAGATGTTAACAGCTAAAGACGTTAACAGCGACAGATGTTAACAGCTACAGATGTTAACAGCTACAGGTGTTAAAGCTTCAGTATGTAGCTTTTTTTATAAACATATTTCTTCACTCTGTCACTACCTCCTGACAGACTGATGTTAGCCAGGTAATCTCTGAAAAAAAAATAAAAAAAATATTGTCCCCTTGCTTCTCCAGGTGGTAAATAAGCATTTCTAAAAAGAAAAGGTGACCCGCCATTTTCCAGCCAATAAAAACAGAGTTTGTAACCAGCCAATAAAAACAGAGCTTGAATTTGAATCAGCCAATAAAAACAGAGCTTGAATTTGAATTTCAGCAGGGCCAGGAGGAACAGAGCCATATATGGCTCTGAGGGGGAGGGATCAGAATGCTTTGCCTGTTGAAAATATTTCTAAGTGCTGCAGTTCTACAGAAACTGCATACTGAACCTTTAACTACAGGTGTTAACAGCTACAGACGTTAACAGCTACAGACGCCAACAACTACAGATGTTAACAGCTACAGATGTTAACAGCTACAGACGCTAGTAACAGCTACACTGATGTTAGCAGCTACAGAGGTTAGCAGCTACATATGTTAATAGCTACAGATGTTAACAGCTACAGATGTTAATAGCTACAGATGTTAACAGCTACAGATGTTAGCAGCTACATATAACAGCTACAGATGTTAGCAGCTACATATAACAGCTACAGACGTTAACTACGACAGATGTTAACAGCTACAGACGCTAATAGCTACAGATGTTAGCAGCTACATATAACAGCTACAGACATTAATAGCTACAGATGTTAACAGCTAAAGACGTTAACAGCTACAGACGCTAACAGCTACAGAGGTTAACAGCTACAGATGTTAACAGCTACAGATGTTAACAGCTATCTGTAGCTGTTAACAGCTACAGATGTTAACAGCTATGGATGTTAACAGCTACAGATGCTAACAGCTGCAGGTGTTAACAGCTACATACGTTAACAGCTACAGATTTTAACAGCTACAGATGTTAATAGCTACAGATGTTAACAGCTACAGACGTTAACAGCTACAGATGTTAACAGCTACAGATGCTAACAGCTACAGACATTAACAGCTACAGACATTAACAGCTACACATGCTAAAAGCTACAGACGTTAACAGCTAGAGATGTTAACAGTTACACATGCTAACAGCTGCAGATGTTAATAGCTACAGATGTTAACAGCTACAGACGTTAACAGCTACACCTGCTAACAGCTACAGACGTTAACAGCTACAGATGTTAACAGCTACAGATGTTAACAGCTACAGAAGCTAACAGCTACAGATGTTAACAGCTACAGATGTTAACAGTTACATACGCTAACAGCTACACATGTTAACAGCAACAGATGTTAGCAGCTACAGATGTTAACAGATACAGATGTTAACAGCTACAGACGCCAACAACTACAGATGTTAACAGCTACAGATGTTAACAGCTACAAACATTAACAGCAACAGATGACAACAACTACAGATGTTAACAACTACAGATGTTAACAGCTACAGATGTTAACAGCTACAGATGTTAGCAGCTACATATAACAGCTACAGATGTTAATAGCTACAGATGTTAACAGCTACAGACGTTAACTGCGACAGATGTTAACAGCTACAGACGCTAATAGCTACAGATGTTAGCAGCTACATATAACAGCTACAGACGTTAATAGCTACAGATGTTAACAGCTAAAGACGTTAACAGCGACAGATGTTAACAGCTACAGATGTTAACAGCTACAGGTGTTAACTACAGGTGTTAACAGCTTCAGACGTTAACAGCTACAGACGCCAACAACTACAGATGTTAACAGCTACAGATGTTAACAGCTACAGACGCTAGTAACAGCTACACTGAGCAGCTACAAATGTTAGCAGCTACAGATGTTAACAGCTACAGACGTTAACAGCTACAGATGTTAACAGCTACAGATGCTAACAGCTACAGACTTTAACAGCTACAGATGTTAATAGCTACAGATGTTAACAGCTACAGACGTTAATAGCTACACCTGCTAACAAGTACAGACGTTAACAGCTACAGATGTTAACAGCTACAGATGTTAACAGCTACAGATGTTAACAGTTACATACGCTAACAGCTACAGATGTTAATAGCTACATACGTTAACAGCTACATACGTTAACAGCTACAGATGTTAACAGCTACAGACGCTAATAGCTACAGATGTTAACAGCTACAGACGCTAATAGCTACAGATGTTAGCAGCTACATATAACAGCTACAGACGTTAATAGCTACAGATGTTAACAGCTAAAGACGTTAACAGCGACAGATGTTAACAGCTACAGATCAGCTACAGGTGTTAAAGCTTCAGTATGTATCTTTTTTTATAAACATATTTCTTCACTCTGTCACTACCTCCTGACAGAATGATGTTAGCCAGGTAATCTCTGAAAAAAAATTAAAAAAAATATTGTCCCCTTGTACTCCAGGTGGTAAATAAGCATTTCTAAAAAGAAAAGGTGACCCGCCATTTTCCAGCCAATAAAACCAGAGTTTGTAACCAGCCAATAAAACAGAGCTTGAATTTGAATCAGCCAATAAAAACAGAGCTTGAATTTGAATTTCAGCAGGGCCAGGAGGAACAGAGCCATATATGGCTCTGAGGGGGAGGGATCAGAATGCTTTGCCTGTTGAAAATATTTCTAAGTGCTGCAGTTCTACAGAAACTGCATACTGAACCTTTAACTACAGGTGTTAACAGCTTCAGACGTTAACAGCTACAGACGCCAACAACTACAGATGTTAACAGCTACAGATGTTAACAGCTACAGACGCTAGTAACAGCTACACTGATGTTAGCAGCTACAAATGTTAGCAGCTACAGATGTTAATAGCTACAGATGTTAACAGCTACAGACGTTAACAGCTACAGATGTTAACAGCTACAGATGCTAACAGCTACAGACATTAACAGCTACAGATGTTAATAGCTACAGATGTTAACAGCTACAGACGTTAATAGCTACACCTGCTAACAACTACAGACGTTAAC
>JBBPBX010087277.1:0-14735 GCA_038048925.1 Garcialebias charrua
TCCTGCCTGATGGCCCTGATGGCCCTATCGTTTTTTTTGGTTTTGTTTGCCCCTTGTCCTTGTGTCGTCCGTGTGTCCCTTGTCTTCCTCGTGCCCTCCTTCCTTGCTGTTGCCTCCCTCCGTCCGCCCTGGTTTTTTGGGTGTTGTTTCTTGGACACCTGGGGGTGTCCTTGAGAGGGGGGTACTGTGAGGATGGAACCATGGCACCATCTAGTGGACATTTGTTGTTCCTGTCTGTTCCCCTTGTGATTTTGTTCCCCTTGTGATTTATTAGTTTCCCTCCTGATTTTACTACTCTTAGTTGTATCCTCTAGTCATCCTAGTGTACTTCATGTTTCAGGTAGTTTCCCAGTATTTGCTTTTAGTTAAACCTTTAGTTTTAGCTTCTAGTTTTAGTCTTGTTCTGTGTTTAGGTTAACCTCCAGTTCTTGTCTATTTAGTCTCTGTGTTTATTTACTATTAGTTTAACCATTCTGTATCTTAGTTGTAGTTGTAAACCTCCAGGTTAGTCTCTTATTTTCTATTAGCTTAAAACTCCAGTCTTCCTAGTTTACTTCATGTTTTAGGTTTTGTCTTCCCAGTCCTGCTCTGTGTGTCTAGTTAATTGTCCCCAGGTGTTTGTGATTTTGTCTTGTCTGTGAGTGTGTGTATATAAGCCCTGTTCTGTGTCTCAGTAAGTGCAGCCGCATCGTTTGGTATCCCTCGTGTTCTCTGGTCTCTGATTCAACTCCCATGTAAGTGTTTTTGTTACACAGACTGCCTTACAAGTTTTGTCATTAAATACTCCTTCTTGATACTCCGACTCCCTGTGAGAGTTTCTTGTCTGCACTTGGGTTCTGTCATGCCTCCAAAACCTGACAATAACAAGACAGTAGCTGAAAGCTAAACATAACAAGACAGTAGCTGAAAGCTAAACATAACAAGACAGTAGCTAAAGGCTGAACATAACAAGACAGTAGCTAAAAGCCAAACAGAACAAATGGTAAATGGAGCTTATTTATATAGCACTTTCCAGCCCCCTGTGAGGAGCCCCAAAGCGCTTTACAATACCTACCATCCACCCAGACATTCATACACCGGTAGTGGTAGCCTGCCTTGCAAGGCGCCATCCAGACCTACCGGGAGCAACTTGAGGTTAAGTGTCTTGCCCAGGGACACAACGACACATGGTGGGCGGACGCGGGATTCGAACCTCCAACCTTCCGATCGGGGGTCGACTGCCATTACCACTGTGCCACGGTCGCCCCGTGACTACAACAAGACAGTAGCTGAAAGCTAAACAGAACAAGACAGTAGCTGAAAGCTAAACAGAACAAGACAGTAGCTGAAAGCTAAACAGAACAAGACAGTAGCTGAAAGCTAAACAGAACAAGACAGTAGCTGAAAGCTAAACGGAACAAGACAGTAGCTAAAAGCTAAACGGAACAGACAGTAGCTAAAAGCTAAACGGAACAAGACAGTAGCTAAAAGCTAAACAGAACAAGACAGTAGCTAAAAGCTAAACGGAACAAGACAGTAGCTAAAAGCTAAACGGAACAAGACAGTAGCTAAAAGCTAAACGGAACAAGACAGTAGCTAAAAGCTAAACGGAACAAGACAGTAGCTAAAAGCTGAACAAGACAGTAGCTAAAAGCTAAACAGAACAAGACAGTAGCTAAACTGTTAGTTTGTAGAAGTTGGACTCAGGAATGCAGACAACCACGAAGAGCTCACAGGGAAACATTAAAATTTTAATTGAGAAAACAAATCAGCTGTGAGAGGGCAACAAGCCAGACTGAACGTGAGGTGAACGCTGAAGCACTTCATGCGAGGACTGGAGACACCTGGGTCAAACAGTGGACAGGTGAGAGTGGACAAGAAACTGACTGAGGAGGACTGAAGAGGACACTGTGAAGTTAGAGGACACTGTCAAGGAATGGGGATACAGTACTGTGAAGGGACGGGGACATTGTGAATAGATGAGGACACTGTGAAGGTAAGTGGACACTGAAGGGACAGTGCCTCCTGTGAAGGGACAGGGACACTGAAGTGATGACACTGAGGGGAAAATCAAACACAAAAGAAATAAATCCACAAAAAAAAGCTATTACAAATAAAAAAAAAAAAAACACATCCTGACAACTGACAAAAGTAGCAGAACACTAGCTGAAAGCTAAATTTAACAACAGGGTAGCTAAACCAGTAGCTGCGGCAGGTTTCAGAGTTGTAGAAGTTGTTTTTGAAGGAACCCAAAAGATCACCATGTTTTCATGTAAACGTTTTATTCTTGCAGACAGTTTTATAATTGATGTCCTTCCTGATGCAACCTGGACTCAAACCTGCAGCCCAAGCATTCAGGTGGCACTGTCCACCGAGCTACTGCGCCAGCTTCTTGCAGACCCCACCAAGTTAAAAAAGTATATAAAAGTCCCAGAACCTAACATTCCACGAGTGACTAAAAAAGTACAGGTAGTCCTCGACTTACGACGGCCTCGAGTCACAATGTTTTGGGGTTACGTCACGCATCTCATAATTTTTTATTTATTTTTTAATCTTATTTTATGTGTTTAAAGGTTCTTGATTTTATGTGTACAGCACTTTGTTGCAGCTGTGGTTGTTTTAAATGGCTTTATAAAAAAAAGTATTATTATTATTATTATTTAGAAGCAGTTTCCGGCAGTTTTCAGTTAGCTTCGGTTAGCTCCGGCTTCGACAGCCGGCTTTGGACGGACCGTGTGTCCGATCTGCACTCGGATACATGAGCTGGAAACGCTCGGTGAACTCTGTGGACGTGTCAGGCGGAGGAACGGCTTCGCGGCCTCTGATGTTGCTGGGACACGGAGCTAACATGCTAACACGCGGAGAAACGGCTTTGCGGCCTCTGATGTTGCTGGGACACGGAGCTAACATGCTAACACGCGGAGAAACGGCTTCGAGGCCTCGGATGTTGCTGGGACACGGAGCTAACATGCTAACACGCGGAGAAACGGCTTCGAGGCCTCGGATGTTGCCGGGACACGGAGCTAACATGCTAACACGCGGAGAAACGGCTTTGAGGCCTCGGATGTTGCCGGGACACGGAGCTAACATGCTAACACGCGGAGAAACGGCTTCGAGGCCTCGGATGTTGCCGGGACACGGAGCTAACATGCTAACACGCGGAGAAACGGCTTCGAGGCCTCGGATGTTGCCGGGACACGGAGCTAACATGCTAACACGCGGAGAAACGGCTTCGAGGCCTCGGATGTTGCCGGGACACGGAGCTAACATGCTAACACGCGGAGAAACGGCTTCGAGGCCTCGGATGTTGCCGGGACACGGAGCTAACATGCTAACACGCGGAGAAACGGCTTCGAGGCCTCGGATGTTGCCGGGACACGGAGCTAACATGCTAACACGCGGAGAAACGGCTTCGAGGCCTCGGATGTTGCCGGGACACGGAGCTAACATGCTAACACGCGGAGAAACGGCTTCGAGGCCTCGGATGTTGCCGGGACACGGAGCTAACATGCTAACACGCGGAGAAACGGCTTCGAGGCCTCGGATGTTGCCGGGACACGGAGCTAACATGCTAACACGCGGAGAAACGGCTTCGAGGCCTCGGATGTTGCCGGGACACGGAGCTAACATGCTAACACGCGGAGAAACGGCTTTGAGGCCTCGGATGTTGCTGGGACACGGAGCTAACATGCTAACACGCGGAGAAACGGCTTCGAGGCCTCGGATGTTGCTGGGACACGGAGCTAACATGCTAACATGCGGAGAAACGGCTTTGAGGCCTCGGATGTTGCTGGGACACGGAGCTAACATGCTAACATGCGGAGAAACGGCTTTGAGGCCTCGGATGTTGCTAGGACATGGAGCTAACATGCTAACACGCGGAGGAACGCTTCGAGGCCTCGTATGTTGCTGGGACACTGAGCTAACATGCTAACACGCAGAGAAATGCCTTTGCGGCCTTGGATGTTGCCAGGACACGGAGATAACATGCTAACATGCGGAGAAACGGCTTCGAGGCCTCGGATGTTGCCGGGACACGGAGCTAACATGCTAACACGCGGAGAAACGGCTTTGAGGCCTCGGATGTTGCCGGGACACGGAGCTAACATGCTAACACGCGGAGAAACGGCTTCGAGGCCTCGGATGTTGCCGGGACACGGAGCTAACATGCTAACACGCGGAGAAACGGCTTCGAGGCCTCGGATGTTGCCGGGACACGGAGCTAACATGCTAACACGCGGAGAAACGGCTTTGAGGCCTCGGATGTTGCTGGGACACGGAGCTAACATGCTAACACGCGGAGAAACGGCTTCGAGGCCTCGGATGTTGCTGGGACACGGAGCTAACATGCTAACATGCGGAGAAACGGCTTTGAGGCCTCGGATGTTGCTGGGACACGGAGCTAACATGCTAACATGCGGAGAAACGGCTTTGAGGCCTCGGATGTTGCTAGGACATGGAGCTAACATGCTAACACGCGGAGGAACGCTTCGAGGCCTCGTATGTTGCTGGGACACTGAGCTAACATGCTAACACGCAGAGAAATTCCTTTGCGGCCTTGGATGTTGCCAGGACACGGAGATAACATGCTAACATGCGGAGAAACGGCTTCGAGGCCTCGGATGTTGATGGGACACGGAGCTACCATGCTAACACGCGGAGGAACGGCTTCAACAGCTCCCAGTAAGTAACTCTTTTTTCCCTTCATTATGGCTCCAAGTGTATGGAGCTTACATGCTAACAGGCCTTACTGTAAACAGTTTGGACCGCGTGAAGCAGCAGGAAGCTGCAGCGCTTGGACGTGCAACGTGCTAACATGCTAACAGTCCAAATTAAGGACCATGGGAGACCGGGCTTTCAGTGTGGCTGCCCCCCGCCTGTGGAACTCTCTTCCTGACTGTCTGAGGGTCCCACAGTCTGTGGTTGACTTTAAGAGCGGCTTGAAGACCTTTCTTTTCAACCGAGCATACTCTGCCTCCTCATGATTCTACTTTTGATCTTAGTTGATACTGTTATTGATTTTACTTGTTCTATTACTTGTTTTATTGACATTTAATTTCTGTTGCACCGTGTAGCACTTTGAGATTTTCATTAATGAAAAGTGCGTTATAAATTGAATTCATTATTATTATTATTATTAACAGACGGAGGAAGAATTCATCAGCTGCCAGTATTGAAATCAACTTTTTTCCTTCATTATGGCTCCAAATGTAGCGTATGTGTTTTTAGATAATTATATAGGGTACTGTGTTAGGATAGGCAAAGTGCTTGGCAACTGTACAGTACAGTACATGTACATGTATAGGTGGCGGCCAGTGTGTATGTGTTTTCTGATTTACGACGATTTTCGACTTACGAACGGGCGTAGGAACAGAACTCCGTTCATTATGCCTCATCCTCACCTAAAGCATATCGCGCTTCCAAAAATCTCCAAACGCACTGTACTGGCTGCTTGTCAACAGATGACTGTCCTCATCTAACGCGTCTGCAGTGGGAGGAGGAGCGTGTTGGTCCTCTTCCGGTGGTGGTGTTTGTTTATTTCCGGTCTCAGAAAAATGGCGGACGCAATACGAAGAATTGCCTTGTTGTACTTAATCTACAAAGCAGCAACACGCAGACGCCGTGCACAACGACGATTCTGGATTCACCCCACATTAGAGAGGCGTCATGAATTCGGTGAATTTCACCATCTGATCCAGGAGCTGCGCGCAGACGAGGAGCGCTTTCAGCGGTACTTCCGTGTCACCCGCGCCCAGTTTGACGACCTGCTGTAAGTTTCTCCTCCATGTTTACCTGTTTACATGTTGCGTGATCACATGGCAGAGTCTCTCCTGATTGGTCCTGATTGTTTGCTGCTGAGCAGCGAGCTGAAGCGAGCTGTGGGCTGCTCGGATGCGACGCGGGAGTAGGAAACAGCTGCTGCTCACTTTCGCGCTGCTTTAGATGCGCCGCGACACGACCCGCTGCTCCAAGATGCGCGTCCCCATAGACTTTCAATGTAAAGTGGCTGTTTCGGCTGCGCGAGATGCGTGCGGTGGGGATCCAGCATAAGTCATGGACTACCTGTAGTTTGATGTAAAAAACAGAAAAACAAAGAGGCGGAGGGCGTGGCTGCTGACTCAGCGTTCAGACGGTCCTGTTTCTCGATGTCCTGGTTTGAGTCTGAACGTGTGTGACTTCACTAACAGCTCTGTTCTGTCCCACATGTTGGACACCACGACCCAACTCGGATCAGGTTCCCTGAGTCCACACGAACCGGCTCACAGCTGGAGCAGCTGCGGCGGTTAGATCATCAGTTTGTTCAGCGGGCCGCTGCCCCGGCCCACGTCAGGAGGTGTTAGCAGTAACATTAGCCGGGGGGGTCGAGAACAGAGCGGAGCACGAGCAGAACTTCGGCGTGTCACTGGTGTTGTTGTTTTAGCCCCACGGTTCAGGAAATCAGGCCTCTCAGCAGGAGAGCTGCTCTCCTCACATCTTCATCTCTCACACTTCTTCATAAACCAGGAGCTCAACGCAGCACAAATAAACACATAAATATTTAAAGCTCGTAAATCTCACAGCTAAAACAAGAAATAGTCCTTCTGTGTTTGACTGGACTGAGTTCGGCCTCGAAAACACAGAAACCTTTCTTCCTCACAGCTCTCAGCTTTTACACAAAGTATCACTTCGTTTTAATAATTAATGTTTGTCTTCTGTCCATCGCAGGTCCACAAACACACGACAGCAACCGGGAATCAAACACTAACATGCAAAACCCACGAAGAAAAGCTCCACACAGAACGGTCCAAGAGTTTTAAACCCTCGACCTTCTCACTACGAGGCCATGGTGTTAACCACCCCACTGTACAAATGTAGTCTCATTTAAATCTGCATAAAATATAATTTTTACATTTTTACCATGTTGTATTTACATTTGTATCACATAATTTGAGACTTCCTTTTTGTAAGTTTTCACAGTGCCAGACTCATTTTGAAAAAAATAAAATAAAATAAAATTTAAACTTCCATTTTGTAATAATCTGAGCGGACAACAGGGCCGACATTTTGTTTAAACTGTTAGAAGACGAGTGAAATCTGCAAATGGCTCAGTGAGGTCGCTACAGTAACCACACACCTCGACAGGCAGGAGCGCAGAGTAAAAACTAAGCCTCAGACAAACAGTCTCTGTGTGGAAACTTCTTGACCCATGAGCAGCAGAAGGTTCTGATGGTACCACAGGTTCTGTTTGATGGTTCCACTTGATGACACCCAGACTCTTAACCTGATGGGAGGGAAAGATGGAAGAGTCATCAACCGGAATGGAGAAGCTATGAAGTTTGTTTAAAGGACAACACCCACCGTGACAGTAACAATTCACCATATTGGACAATTACTGTAGTAGAATATGATGTCTATTTTCATTTTTGCATTTGGGCCAGGCGAGTGTAAACACAAAAAACAAAAAAACAACGGAGTCCCGGAAACATCCGGAAACCCCGCCGAAGATTGCCGAAGTCCGGAGTGACGTAAATACAGGCTCCACTCAGAAGGCAGGAGTGAGTTCGCGATGGAGGCTTATGAGAGTGAGAGTTAAACTCGTGTCCTACGTGGATGCGCGAGGTTCTAAATATTTCCTGGTGCAGTTGTGTGTTCAGGACCAGCGCTCCCTGTTTTTGTTTATTTTTTAGAACTTTTTAATAAGATATAACACCGCTGCGGTTAAAGCTGTCAGCTCGCTTTTTTATTCTCTACCCCCGACCTGTCAATCTACTGAATTGATTGACAGGTCAGGGGGAGAGAATAAAAAGCCCAGCCGGCAGCTTCGTGAGGAAATTAATGAATTTGTCGCGAGCAAGCGAATTAAAGGTGCAGTCTGCAGTTTCTGTAGAACGCAGCACATAGAAACATTTTCAACAGGGAAAGCATTCTGATCCCTCCCCCTCAGAGCCATATATGGCTCTGCTTCCCCTTGCTCTGCTGAAATTCAAATTCAAGCTCTGTTTTTATTGGCTGGTTACAAACTCTGTTTTTATTGGCTGGTTAACGGCGGGTCACTGTGGCATTTTAGAAATGCTTTTAGTAACACCTGGAGAAGCAAGGGGACTATAGTTTTTTCAAAGATTACTTTGTCTAACATCAGCCTGTCAGGAGATAGTGACATAGTGAAGAAATATGTTAAAAATATATTTTTAGAAAACTTACAGACTGCACTACAGAAACTGCAAACTGCACCTTTAAACTAGTGTCCTACGTGGATGCGCGATCTCTAAATATCTCCTGGTGCAGTTGTGGGTTCAGGACCAGCGCTCCCTGATTTTATTTATTTTTTAGAACTTTTTAATAAGATATAACACTGCTGCGGTTAAAGGGTTAGAACTAGGCCACACATCGTTTTTATTAGTTGTATTCGTAACTACTCTGGTCAGAAATAAGAAAGCTACGTTGATGCATGCTTGTTATAACTCCACCTGCATTCAAGGCGGATACTTCAGTGACGTCAATGCCCATATATGGAGAGGGGCAGATTTTGTCGGAGCTGCTGCTAAAATGTGCTTTAAATCATGAAATAACACATTTAGCGTTATTTCTCTACAATATCAATAAACGCACCTGTTTTATTATTTAAGTCACTACTAAATATTAATGGCGATGCAATTTGAAAACTGATTTAGTGCAAATTAAAATAAGTTCTGTTTTATTGTAATTTAGTTTAAGAAAATTTAAAGTGAACCAGTGTTTTATTTCAAGCAGACAATCAGTGAGGGACGAAGGCGGAAGTGTAGGATTAGGTTTATGTTGATGTATTTATCACTTTTACAGATGTGAAGCTATAATTTGGTGTGGTAGTAGCTGAGAGTCATCCCGACCCAAGCTCCAACAGACGATGAGTTTTTCTTTGTCAACAGTTCAATCTTGTTTGGGTTAACTGCAGGAATTAAAATAAATCCAGTCAGAAATGGATTAATAACAGGCGGATGGTGGTAACAGGGGGCTTCAGTTTTTACCAGGTTAAAAAATAATTATGTTTATTTATTAATTAACCCACTTGCGTCTCTAAAATAAACCATAAACACACCCGGCCTGTACCCCGTCCCCTCGGGACCCCTTCCTCTCATTCGGAGCCGAACCTTCAGCTGTCTTCAGATGAAAACTTGGCAGTCGGCCTCCGAGGCTGGATCTGACGTATAATCAGGTCTTTATAACTTGTGGCTCGTGACCCCTCGGACCACGGCTGCAGCTGATATTTCATCCTTTGTGAGCAGTTAGTTAGAAAAACACGCTGCCGAGGACACAGTGGAAGGGTCTGAGCGGGCCGGGCCGGTGATCTGTCGACGGCGAGCTCTGGAAACGCTTCCATGTGTAAAACGAGGCAGAAACGTGGGGAGTGATGTGGCCTTGAGCTGAAAGAGCAACTCTGAGGAGAGAGAAGGCGATGATGTTTCACCAAAGTGTTTCCTGGCACCGCAGAGTGTCGGAGCCCACTAAAACCGTCAGGACACAGGATTTCTACTGTTTCACTCTGTGAGTGTTGGAGCAGAAAGTGAGCGTGCAGCAGGGACGAGGAAACGCTCTGCAGCTAGAAGAACGCTCTGTCTTCCACTTGGCTCTGGAACGTCCCCGACCTGACCTGGAGCTACCCGGGAGTGTCGGTCACAAGCGCAAAGACGCTCCACTGCCTCCTTCACCGCCTCCTTTAGGAAACACGCTTCCTGTAAGAAAAATCATGATTCTGTCCCAGAATGCATTGCAGCTGCAGCCCTCAGGTGAAGTTTTACTGACGAGGACGTGAAGTTTCTGAGGATGAGAAGCAGAAGAGCCGCCTGTGAGAACGTCGAGGCTTTTCATCTCTGCTGAAGGTGGTCAAACGTGTTCAGCTGGCTGTTAGCAAAATATCTTATGAACCAGACGACAGATTTTAATGAAACTATCAGAAAGTAAGTACTGGCTGTACACCCCCAAATTAAAAACACTGGTCGTGTCGAGTCTAAATAAAAACAAACGCAACAGTTTAGAAATGTCAAAACCCAAAACTTATGGACCAGAGGATCAGTCCTTGGAGGACCCAGAGGAGATCAGTCCTTGGAGGACCCAGAAGAGACAAGTCCTTGGAGGACCCAGAGGAGATCAGTCCTTGGAGGACCCAGAGGAGACCAGTCCTTGGAGGACCCAGAGGAGATCAGTCCTTGGAGGACCCAGAGGAGATCAGTCCTTGGAGGACCCAGAGGAGACAGTCCTTGGAGGACCCAGAGGAGATCAGTCCTTGGAGGACCCAGAGGAGACAAGTCCTTGGAGGACCCAGAAGAGACCAGTCCTTGGAGGACCCAGAGGAGATCAGTCCTTGGAGGACCCGGAGGAGATCAGTCCTTGGAGGACCCAGAGGAGACAAGTCCTTGGAGGACCCAGAGGAGATCAGTCCTTGGAGGACCCAGAAGAGACCAATCCTTGGAGGACCCAGAGGAGATCAGTCCTTGGAGGACCCAGAGGAGACAAGTCCTTGGAGGACCCAGAAGAGACCAGTCCTTGGAGGACCCAGAAGAGATCAGTTCTTGGGAGGACCCAGAGGAGATCAGTCCTTGGAGGACCCAGAGGAGACAAGTCCTTGGAGGACCCGGAGGAGATCAGTCCTTGGAGGACCCAGAAGAGACCAGTTCTTGGAGGACCCGGAGGAGATCAGTCCTTGGAGGACCCAGAGGAGATCAGTCCTTGGAGGACTCGGAGGAGACCAGTCCTTGGAGGACTCGGAGGAGACTAGTCCTTGGAGGACTGAATTAAGTTTTTATTAATGCTTTTATGACTAAATGTTTATCAATTTTTATGTTAAGAGTTAGAGAAAATATTTTAGTTTAGTGTCAAGAAACTATTTGCAATTAGGTTTGATCCGGGGCAAGAGTTGTGTGAAAAAATCTAAGTGTCAAGAAACTATTTGCAATTAGGTTTGATCCGGCGCAAGAGTTGTATGAAAAAACTAAGCTCATTTTATTCACATGACCTTGTAGCCTCCTTTGGTAACAGATCTACCAAACCCTTCAGATAAGACGTGTTTTCTTTTAATCGTGCCTAGTACCAATTTACTCTGAAAAACATAGTGTTGCTCAAGATGAGGTGAAGTCATCACATCCACAAGGTATAAATGATGAGTAGCGCACTTAGAGTTTTTGGAGTCTACCGTGGGTCTGATCAACGTGTGTGTGCATTGATGACTATCTCGCCGAACAGTGCGGCTCCCCTGTTCAAGTGTCAAAGGTGAGAAAATACTGTAATTTGTCAATGCCTAAGTTTGTGTGTGTAGTTAGTACTGTGGCGAGGTTAAACAGACACTTTTGATCTTAGCAGGAAAACTGTTTGTATGTTTATTGTATATCTGAAGAGATGTACAAATGTTTTGTCTTTGTTGTTTCCTTTTTTTCTGTCACAAGACTTCTTTAATAAATATTCATTATTTTTAATTAAGTCTGATGTGTGTGAACTTTTTCCAAACATCCGTGCCTATCCTAAAACGAACCTGATTTAAAATATGATAAAACATTAACCATTTGGGTTGATCTGAAACTTCATAGAACAAGGACCCAGAGGAGATCAGTCCTTGGAGGACCCAGAGGAGATCAGTCCTTGGAGGACCCAGAGGAAACCAGTCCTTGGAGGACCCAGAGGAGAGCAATCCTTGGAGGACTCGGAGGAGACCAGTCCTTGGAGGACTCGGAGGAGACCAGTCCTTGGAGGACCCAGAAGAGTCCAGTCCTTGGAGGACCCAGAAGAGACCAGTCCTTGGAGGACCCAGAAGAGACCAGTCCTTGGAGGACCCAGAAGAGACCAGTCCTTGGAGGACCCAGAGGAGATTAGTCCTTGGAGGACCCAGAGGAGATCAGTCCTTGGAGGACCCAGAGGAGACCAGTCCTTGGAGGACCCAGAGGAGACCAGTCCTTGGAGGACCCAGAGGAGATCAGTCCTTCGAGGACTCGGAAGAGACCAGTCCTTGGAGGACTCGGAGGAGACCAGTCCTTGGAGGACCCAGAGGAGACCAGTCCTTGGAGGACCCAGAAGAGACCAGTCCTTGGAGGACCCGGAGGAGATCAGTCCTTGGAGGACCCGGAGGAGATCAGTCCTTGGAGGACCCAGAGGAGATCAGTCCTTGGAGAACCCAGAGGAGACCAGTCCTTAGAGGACCCAGAAGAGACCAGTCCTTGGATGACCCGGAGGAGATCAGTCCTTGGAGGACCCAGAGGAGATCAGTCCATGGAGGACCCAGAGGAGATCAGTCCTTGGAGGACCCAGAGGAGACAAGTCCTTGGAGGACCCAGAGGAGATCAGTCCTTGGAGGACCCAGAAGAGACCAGTCCTTGGATGACCCGGAGGAGATCAGTCCTTGGAGGACCCAGAGGAGATCAGTCCATGGAGGACCCAGAGGAGACAAGTCCTTGGAGGACCCAGAAGAGACCAGTCCTTGGATGACCCGGAGGAGATCAGTCCTTGGAGGACCCAGAGGAGATCAGTCCATGGAGGACCCAGAGGAGATCAGTCCATGGAGGACCCAGAGGAGATCAGTCCTTGGAGGACCCAGAGGAGACAAGTCCTTGGAGGACCCAGAGGAGATCAGTCCTTGGAGGACCCAGAAGAGATCAGTCCTTGGAGGACCCAGAGGAGATCAGTCCTTGGAGGACCCAGAGGAGATCAGTCCTTGGAGGACCCAGAGGAGATCAGTCCTTGGAGGACCCAGAAGAGACCAGTCCTTGGAGGACCCAGAGGAGATCAGTCCTTGGAGGACACAGAGGAGACCAGTCCTTGGAGGACCCAGAGGAGATCAGTCCTTGGAGGACCCAGAGGAGACCAGTCCTTGGAGGACCCAGAAGAGATCAGTCCTTGGAGGACCCAGAGGAGATCAGTCCTTGGAGGACCCAGAAGAGACCAGTCCTTGGAGGACCCAGAAGAGACAGTCCTTGGAGGACCCAGAGGAGATCAGTCCTTGGAGGACCCAGAAGAGACCAGTCCTTGGAGGACCCAGAAGAGACCAGTCCTTGGAGGACCAAGAAGAGACCAGTACTTGGAGGACCCAGAAGAGATCAGTCCTTGGAGGACCCAGAAGAGATCAGTCCTTGGAGGACCCAGAGGAGATCAGTCCTTGGAGGACCCAGAAGAGACCAGTCCTTGGAGGACCCCGAGGAGATCAGTCCTTGGAGGACCCGGAGGAGATCAGTCCTTGGAGGACCCAGACGAGACAAGTTCTTGGAGGACCCAGAGGAGATCAGTCCTTGGAGGACCCAGAAGAGATCAGTCCTTGGAGGACCCAGAGGAGATCAGTCCTTGGAGGACCCAGAGGAGACAAGTCCTTGGAGGACCCAGAAGAGACCAGTCCTTGGAGGACCCAGAGGAGATCAGTCCTTGGAGGACCCAGAGGAGAAAAGTCCTTGGAGGACCCAGAAGAGACCAGTCCTTGGAGGACCCAGAAGAGACCAGTCCTTGGAGGACCCAGAGGAGATCAGTCCTTGGAGGACCCAGAGGAGATCAGTCCTTGGAGGACCCAGAAGAGACCAGTCCTTGGAGGACCAAGAAGAGACCAGTACTTGGAGGACCCGGAGGAGATCAGTCCTTGGAGGACCCAGAAGAGATCAGTCCTTGGAGGACCCAGAGGAGATCAGTCCTTGGAGGACCCAGAAGAGACCAGTCCTTGGAGGACCCCGAGGAGATCAGTCCTTGGAGGACCCGGAGGAGATCAGTCCTTGGAGGACCCAGACGAGACAAGTTCTTGGAGGACCCAGAGGAGATCAGTCCTTGGAGGACCCAGAAGAGATCAGTCCTTGGAGGACCCAGAGGAGACAAGTCCTTGGAGGACCCAGAAGAGACCAGTCCTTGGAGGACCCAGAGGAGATCAGTCCTTGGAGGACCCAGAGGAGAAAAGTCCTTGGAGGACCCAGAAGAGACCAGTCCTTGGAGGACCCAGAAGAGACCAGTCCTTGGAGGACCCAGAAGAGACCAGTCCTTGGAGGACCCAGGAGGAGATCAGTCCTTGGAGGACCCAGAGGAGACAAGTCCTTGGAGGACCCAGAGGAGATCAGTCCTTGGAGGACCCAGAAGAGACCAATCCTTGGAGGACCAGAGGAGATCAGTCCTTGGAGGACCCAGAGGAGACAAGTCCTTGGAGGACCCGGAGGAGATCAGTCCTTGGAGGACCCAGAAGAGACCAGTTCTTGGAGGACCCGGAGGAGATCAGTCCTTGGAGGACCCAGAGGAGATCAGTCCTTGGAGGACTCGGAGGAGACCAGTCCTTGGAGGACTCGGAGGAGACTAGTCCTTGGAGGACTGAATTAAGTTTTTATTAATGCTTTTATGACTAAATGTTTATCAATTTTTATGTTAAGAGTTAGAGAAAATATTTTAGTTTAGTGTCAAGAAACTATTTGCAATTAGGTTTGATCCGGGGCAAGAGTTGTGTGAAAAAAACTAAGTGTCAAGAAACTATTTGCAATTAGGTTTGATCCGGCGCAAGAGTTGTATGAAAAAACTAAGCTCGTTTTGTTCACATGACCTTGTAGCCTCCTTTGGTAACAGATCTAACAAACCCTTCAGATAAGACGTGTTTTCTTTTAATCGTGCCTACTACCACTTTACTCTGAAAAACATAGTGTTGCTCAAGATGAGGTGAAGTCATCACATCCACAAGGTATAAATGAGTAGCGCACTTAGAGTTTTTGGAGTCTACCGGGGGTCTGATCAACGTGTGTGTGTGCATTGATGACTATCTCGACGAACAGTGCGGCTCCCCTGTTCAAGTGTCAAAGGTG
>JBBPBX010087278.1:0-14735 GCA_038048925.1 Garcialebias charrua
GTCCTGCATCACTTTGCATCGCTTTGAATGAGAACATGCCGCTGCTCGCTGAGCGCTGCCTGGCAGAGCCTTTTATAGGGCTCTGCGCGCTGAGAGAGGTGGGTTAGGGTCCAAAACTCCACCCCTTCTGTTCTCTGATTGGTCCGGTCAAAAATCGGCCGGAGAAATCGTTGTTAATGGGAGAAATCCCAGACTGTGAAGTGAAGTGAAATGAGAATTGAGCGGAGCTGTGCAGGAATGGCGAGGGCCAGGCTAGAGCCACGTTCCTACACGGTTCAAACCCCAGCAGGAAAGATGCTCAGGAGAAATAGGAGACATTTGAGGAAGATTCACCCAAGTTTGTTCAGAAACACTCCTCCTGATGAACAATCTGACCCGGAAGGACAGTCCACTGAGGAACCACCAGGGGAAACAAACACTTCTCCTCCTGCAGCTGTGAACAATGTACCCACATGTTACACACGCAGTGGTCGGGCGGTCAGACGTCCCTCCAGGTACAGGGATGATTGAAGGGACATTTCAGCTACAGTTCATTATGCAGTTGGTTTGTTGGTTTGTTTATTTTAAAAAAAAAAAAGAAGAGAAAGGTGAATGTAATGTTTTATGGATGTTCAATGTATCCAATCTGTTTATATATGAAGCAACCTAAATACAGAATACTAAAGGAAAGGAATGTTTATCAAAAGCAAGTTTGCAAATGTTTGATGTTCATACTCAAAAGATCTGGTCAAGAAAATATTTGTATTCTGGAAAAAGAGGGATGTGGTGTATTGTAGTGAAAGCAATACATGCTGTTAAGACTGTGAACACTAGGGGCGCAACGGGGCATTTATGTGTTGTTGTGTTCCTGGCTGTAGAAGAAGAATAAACACGTTGTTGGACCTGAGCTCCGTGGTCTCAGCCTTATAATATAAGCTGCTTGACTATAACCCACAGCTATACCAGATTAACAGAAAGCATAAAGCCACAACACACATTATATTTTACTGATATCTCACCTAACAGAAAAAAGGAGAAAAAGAAAAAACGTTCAGAATGACAGAAATCCATCCCAGGGACGGAAACATTAATCTGTGAAACTGCAACTAAAATCATCCATCCATCCATCCATTCATCCATCCATTATCTTTTACCGGCTTCTTCCATTTGGTCACGGGGTTCGCCGGTGCCCATGTCCAGCAATCCTGTGCGAGGGGCGGGGGACACCCTGGACAAATCGCAATTCCAACTAAAATCATCACTGAAAAGCTGTTTAGATACAAACCTGATCTGTGACGCAGAACGTTTGGGTTGAAAACAGTACCTTGGGTTTTGTTGTGTTGCAGTTTGTCCTTTAAACGACATTGTTCCTCTTTATAATCTGCATCTGTTGTTTCCAGAGACTCGGACATTTCTTCAGCAGCCACTTCCTCTCGTTGTTCAGCCTGATGTCTCCTCACCTCTGTTAGACAAAGTTTCCTTTAAATAATAGTTTCAGAACGGGTACAGACAAACTGAAATCAAGAAAATGAAACGTTACAGAAAATTAAATCGTAGTTTAAAAGATGCCTCACATTTCCAATCTTCGTTGGAAAAAAAAAAGAAGTACTTCAGGACACTTCTTCTTCTAGTGTTGTTTTAGCTGTGCAGCGGTATTATTTGCTCAGCAGCGACGCCATCTGTTTAAGGGAAGAACTGCAGTGAGTGCAGCACGTCTGAAGGACAGAAAACTTTTTTATTTTTATTAAAGTTTTATTCATTTTACATATTAAAAAAAAAACATAAAATATAATGGAAAAAACCCATTTCATAAATATGAGAAAAAAAATTACATAAAATGAAAGGTGGCAGAAAGAAGAAAATTTTCTTATTTTGTCTGCCCCTTTTTTACCAAAAAAACCCCCCAAAACAAACAATTTACAAACAATCAATTCAAACAATTAACTACCAAAAACAACAGATCAATTTAGTAACATTTCACACTCAATAATCAACAAATAGATTAGGATGCATTACTTGAATCTTTAGTATTTTGCTAGCAATTTAGACTGGATAATTTTTTTGAATTTCACAGAGTTTACATCTTTAACATCTTTTTCCA
Source organism: Garcialebias charrua (assembly GCA_038048925.1). Taxonomy (NCBI): domain Eukaryota; kingdom Metazoa; phylum Chordata; class Actinopteri; order Cyprinodontiformes; family Rivulidae; genus Garcialebias; species Garcialebias charrua. Next base: position 2,081 of record JBBPBX010087278.1, read on the forward strand.
AAACATTCCACAATTCCACTCCCTTATTCGAAATAAAACGTCCCTTCAAACTAGTCCTATATCTAGGTTTAACAAATATTTCAGTTCCTTTTAAACTGTAACGGCTTTCTCTCTTTATGAAAAACATTTGAACATTTGTGGGTGGCGGGAGGCGTGGTCGTGAGATGGAGTGAGTCGCACTTGCCAGTGCTCCGGGTAAAACTTATTTTTTAGTACCACCAAGCCCTCTACATTTAATATTTTTTGCCTATTATCACGCACAACTTCCATCAAAACATCTCTTTTAAAGATTTTAAATTAAAAATGTCTCAAAAGTCGACAATCGAAGAAGGACGCTGAGAAGGATGACGCTGGCCTAATAACCCTCGAGGCAATTACGTCGCTGCTCGAGGAGCACCGCGCGGCGCTGTCAGCTGAGTTCAAACAAACTTTCAATCAGCTGGATCTCAAACTCGACCAGACTCGGCTCGCGGTGGAGGAACACGGCCAGCGTGTGTCATCACTGGAACTTGTCACTAACGACCTGAGCCAGCGCATGTCGGAGGTGGAAAACACCTGCTCAACTCTCCAGGAGGAAAACACCAGACTAAAATCTAAACTGGCGGATTTAGAAAGTCGAAACAGACGGCAAAATATTCGTGTTCTGGGTTTACCGGAGTCTATTGAGAGCGGACGTCCCACAGACTTCTTTTCCAACCTGCTGTGCGACATCTACGGGCGTGACACACTTCCTTCTCCACCCGAACTGGACCGGGCCCATCGAACCCTCGCCCCGAAACCCGCCTCGGACCAGCGGCCGCGCCCGGTTATCCTGCGAGTGCACCGGGTCCAGGTGAAGGAGTTCATGATCGGGGAGGCTCGACGCAGAGGCAGGCTTGAATACCAGGGGAAACCGGTGCGGATCGTGGAAGATTACAGCCCAGAAGTCCTTAACCAGCGAGTGGAATATAAGGACGTGATGGCTGCGCTCTACTCTCTGGGTTTAAAACCTGCTTTGCTTTTTCCTGCTCGACTCCGCGTGACTTTACCTGATGGACACAGAAAGTGGCTGGGCTCTGTGGAGGAGGCGCAGAAGTTCATTGACACCTTTCAGGCTTCACAGCGCAAGTAACATTTAACTTTTCTTTGACTGATGTGCAATGCGCTGTACCCGCACTGGCTTTGATTATTACACTAAACTTTTCTTTACATGAGGTGAGGAACAGATGAGCAGGACTCTGCCCATACTCTGATTATCTGAGACTTTTTTAGTTTTTACTGCGGCTTTTTTTTGAACTATTAACATTTTTGAAATGAAACATTTTTCCTTTTCTCGTTTACATGTTGACTATCTTGAGCTGAATCTTGGGTTAGTCCTGGATTGATTGATAATTAATTTGAGATTAGGATTAATTTAACTTTATGTTTGTATATGTGTGCGTGATTACCGGTACACATTTATGTGTATACATTTTTGGCCTTGCATACTTTTAAACTATTTTGTGAGGTGCTTATACATTTTTTTTATTTTTTTCCCCCTTTTATGATACTGGAGCCCTAGTTTAAAAGTTAGACAGGAGTTACCTCAGGTTTCACAGCGCAAGTAATATTTAACTTTTCTTTTGACTGATGAGCAATGCGCTGTTCCCGCACTGGCTTTGTTTATGTTTACACTAAACTTTTGTTTACATGAGGTGACGAACAGATGAGCAGGACTCTGCCCATACTCTGATTATCTGAGACTTTTTTTTTTTTTTGGTGGGGCTTTCTGGTTTTGTATTTAGGCACATAAATAATTGAAGTAGGCCTATCCATGTATAAAAATGGGTGAAATATATAATGTTTTCAATATATTATTTTGAACTATTAACATTTTTCCTCTTCTTGTTTACCTGTTGACTATCTTGAATTGAATCTTGAATTGGTCTTGGACTGATTGAAGATTTAATTTAGGATTAGGATTAATTTAACTTTGTTTATATGTGTATGCGTGATCACACATCTATGTGTACATTTTTGGCCTTGCATGAGGTGCTTATACATTTTTTTTCCCTCTTATGATACTGGAGCACTAGTTTAAAAGTTAGACAGGAGACTTATTTTTAATTTCTATGGAGCTTGCTGCTTCTGTCTGTTGCAGCTGTCCAGGGTGGGAAAGGGAGGGGGGTGGGGGGTCCATCACTGCCATTAATTTATATTTTCTTTCACTTTGCCAAGAACTGCACAGCCATCAACACATTAGACTGTATTACCTACCTTTCTTATACAAATTATTAGTAATATGAGTGGTCAGTTGGTGTTGTCAAGCTGGAACGTCAAAGGTTTGAACCACCCCGTCAAGAGAAGGAAGGTGCTTTCTCATTTAAAACAGTTAAATACAGGCATTGCTTTCCTGCAGGAGACTCACATTAGAAGTGACGATAGCAAACGATTACTGCAAACATGGCACGGGCAGAGTTTCCATTCCTCCTTTCGAGCAAAGGCTCGGGGCGTCTCGATCCTCATCAGTCAAGACATTTCATTTGAACCTTTTCAAGTTAACTCAGATAAATATGGTCGTTTTGTGATTGTTTCCGGTAAATTGTACAACACACCAGTAGTGCTAGTTAACGTTTATGCCCCAAATACGGATGATGTTGGTTTCTTTGAGAAATTATTTTCACTGCTCCCGGACCTAAACACATACTCATTGATACTCAGTGGTGACTTGAATTGCTGGTTGGACCCAGTTTTGGACAGATCCTCTACAAACCCTGCCACAGCCAGCAGGTCGTCCCACACTATTCGTGCCTTTCTATCTAAGTATGGCCTGTGCGATGTATGGCGTTTTTTACACCCAGCTGAGAGAGAATATTCTTTTTTTTCTCATGTTCATCACTCATACTCGAGGATCGATTACTTTTTCATGGACAACAAACTTCTTCCCTCTGTCCGTGGCTGTGACTACCACAGTATTGTCATCTCAGACCATGCACCTGTCACTCTGTCTTTGTCCCTCCCTGACATTCCTATAAGGAGTAGACAGTGGAGATTCAATTCAACGTTACTGTCAAACAATGATTTTGTTACATTTATAGAAAAAGAAATAACCTTCTTTCTATCCATAAACAGAACTCCTGGGATCCCACTGTCAACCGTTTGGGATACCCTTAAGGCCTATCTTAGGGGACAAATCATTTCATATACCGCCCGGCTGAGGCAAAAATCTCAAAAAGAAAGAACTGATTTAGCCCAGCAGATAAAAGAAATTGATCAACAATATGCTCAAAACAAATGCCCTAATCTGTACAAAAAAAAGTAGAACTCAAAACTAAGTTTGATTTATTGTCTACATACTCAATAGAACAATCACTTTTGAAAAGTAAATCATCATTTTACATACATGGAGAAAAGTCAGGAAAACTACTGGCAAATCAGTTGAAGGGTGCCATGGCTAAACAAATCATCCCTAAGATCCAATTAAAGAACGGCACCATAACTCTAGATCATTTACAAATTAACAGAGCATTTAAGGACTTTTATTCCCATTTATATACTTCAGAATCTCAAACCAACAAGAATTTATCTTCTCAGTTTTTCGAAAAGACCAATATGCCAAAACTCACACCCAACCTGAAAGATGCACTGGAGATCACAATATCCCTGACAGAAATTGTGTCAGCTGTATCGGTAATGCAGTCTGGCAAATGTCCGGGTCCTGACGGCTTCCCTGCTGAATTTTTTAAGAAATTTTCTCCATTACTTTCCCCACTCTTACACTCGGTTCTCTTAGAGTCGTTTGACCAAGGATCCCTTCCGAAATCTTTCTTAGAGGCCTGCATTACCCTCATTGCAAAGAAAGGAAAAGACCCAACTCACTGTTCCTCTTATCGACCAATCTCCCTTTTAAATACAGATGCCAAAATTTTAGCCAAAGTTCTTGCTCAAAGGTTGGAAAAGATCCTTCCTTTCATCATATCAAAAGACCAGACTGGATTCATTAAAGGCAGGCACTCCTTTTTTAATATCAGACGCCTTTTGGACATTATTTATTCTCCTTCGGATACTGTTCCTGAGTGTGTTATTTCCCTTGATGCGGAGAAAGCATTTGATCGGGTTGAATGGGACTACTTGTTTAATGTTCTTGACAAATTTGGTTTTGGCCCCAATTTCATTACATGGGTGCAATTAATTTATTCACATCCCACCGCAACCATTCGGACCAACTCTCAGATATCAAAACCCTTCAGTCTACATCGAGGAACTCGCCAGGGATGCCCACTGAGCCCTTTGCTCTTTGACCTGGCAATTGAACCTCTTGCCACTGCTTTGCGGTCCTGTGACACAATTTCAGGAATCTGGAGAGGCGATATGGAGCACAAGGTCTCCCTTTATGCTGATGACCTTTTACTTTTCATTTCTCATCCGACTGACACGTTGCCTTCCGTTTTATCATTACTTGAGGAATTTGGAATAAATTCTGGTTACAAATTAAACCTGAGTAAAAGTGTAATTTTCCCTGTTAATACCCTGGCGCAGACTCTTGACTTTGGTAAATGGCCTCTTAAAATTGAGAAGATAAAATTCTCTTACCTGGGTGTTACAGTTACGAGGAGGTATAAAGATTTATATCAAGAAAACTTTGTCTCTCTGTTGAATCAGACAAAGCAGGCATTATCCCGATGGTCACCGCTTTCCATTTCCCTCACAGGCCGTATTAACTCAGTCAAGATGGTCACTTTACCTAAGTTTTTATATCTTTTTCAAAATATTCCTGTTTTTATCCCTGGTTCATTCTTTGTTCAGTTAGATTCCATCATTTCATCATATCTGTGGCAAGGAAAACGTCCACGCTTAAATAAGACACATCTCCAAAAAACTAAGGCCGCAGGCGGTCTTGCCCTTCCAAATTTCCGCTTTTATTATTGGGCAGCAAACTTGCACTGTCTAGCTTTCTGGTCATTCTATTACAACAGGCCTGACAGCCCTGACTGGGTAGAGATGGAGTCACAGTGTTCTGGGAAATGGTCCACCGGGGCTTACTTGGGATCCTCACTCCCGCTTCCATCACTTACAACTGTTATAAATCCAGTTATAAAACACTCACTAAAAATCTGGGCACAATTTCGTAAATGTTTCAATTTCTCTAGTTTCTCTCTCTATAGCCCTATCATGTCTAACCAACTTTTCAAACCCTCATCTCAGGACTCTGTTTTTAAAGAATGGCAAAGAAGGGGTATAGTACGCTTCAATGACTTGTTTCTCAATAACACTTTAGCTTCATTTCAACAACTATGTGAAAAATTTAGTCTTCCCCAGTCCAATTTTTTTAGGTATCTCCAAATACGGCACTTTATTACTCTTCATTTGTCCAGCCTCTCCATTTCAACTGATAGCAGTATTGTTGACACTATTCTTTCTCTAGACCCAAATAAAAAACAGTCCATTTCATTCATTTACAGTAAACTATTGGATTTGAAGCGTGCTTCCTCAGATAAAATCAAAGCTGCTTGGGAAGAGGATCTCGGCTCCTCTATTTCAGAGGACTCTTGGACCTCCATACTCAAACTGGTGAGCTCCAGTTCTCTCTGTGCTAGACATTGTCTAATACAATTTAAAGTGGTGCACAGAGCTCACATCTCTAAACTGAAATTGTCCTCTATGTATCCTGATGTCAGCCCATACTGTGTGAGATGCAAACATGCTGAAGCCTCTCTCTCCCATATGTTTTGGTTTTGCCCATCTCTGAACAAATATTGGCGGGAAATCTTTCAGACTTTATCACATGTACTAGATACACGCCTGAACCCTGACCCATTGATTGCTCTGTTTGGTCTTGTAGAGGGCATGACAAACCTAAATAAAAACCAACAACATGTAATATCGTTCACCTCTCTCCTGGCCAGACGAGCTATTTTGCTTAGGTGGAAAGAACCGTTTCCACCCACTCACGCTCAGTGGTTGGCTGACATCATGTCCTGTTTAAAGCTGGAGAAAATCAGATTCACACTCCAACAGAAAGATGGTAAATTTGAGAATGTCTGGGGACCTTTCCTGAATCTGTTCCAGTCTCTTTGACAACACAACTCATTCAGGTTAATGCAGTATCTTGGCTATTTTACCTTTTATTTATTTTTTTCCCTTTTCTTTTGGCAGTGATTGGGTAGGGATTATTTTCTACATGTTGTAACTTAGATTGATTGTTGTGGTTTTTTTGTTGTTGTTTTTTTTGTTCTTGTTTGTTGTTGTTGTTGTTGTTGTTGTCTGAAGGGAAAAAAATGAAAAATTCAATAAAAAAGATCTTGAATTTGAAAATGATATTCTAAACAACAGTGTTGTAAGATGTCAGAGATTAGCTTTTAATTTAATATTTAAAATGCTATTCTAAACAACAGTGTTGTAAGATGTCAGAGATTAGCTTTTAATTTAATATTTAAAATGCTATTCTAAACAACAGTGTTGTAAGATGTCAGAGATTAGCTTTTAATTTAATATTTAAAATGCTATTCTAAACAACAGTGTTGTAAGATGTCAGAGATTAGCTTTTAATTTAATATTTAAAATGCTATTCTAAACAACAGTGTTGTAAGATGTCAGAGATTAGCTTTTAATTTAATATTTAAAATGCTATTCTAAACAACAGTGTTGTAAGATGTCAGAGATTAGCTTTTAATTTAATATTTAAAATGCTATTCTAAACAACAGTGTTGTAAGATGTCAGAGATTAGCTTTTAATTTAATATTTAAAATGCTATTCTAAACAACAGTGTTGTAAGATGTCAGAGATTAGCTTTTAATTTAATATTTAAAATGCTATTCTAAACAACAGTGTTGTAAGATGTCAGAGATTAGCTTTTAATTTAATATTTAAAATGCTATTCTAAACAACAGTGTTGTAAGATGTCAGAGATTAGCTTTTAATTTAATATTTAAAATGCTATTCTAAACAACAGTGTTGTAAGATGTCAGAGATTAGCTTTTAATTTAATATTTAAAATGCTATTCTAAACAACAGTGTTGTAAGATGTCAGAGACTTGAATAGATAAACATTTACAGCACTGACACAGCAGCAGTGTACAGTTTAGCTACCTGTGGCTGCTAGCTAGATCAGAGGCTGTTTCCTTAAACAGTTACAGAATAGTAAATTGATAATGATGATTAACGTTATCACAGCCAACTAACACGTAAATACAGAAAGTAAACGTTAAAGCATTACATCACTGACAGGCAGCGTTAGCTACTGTGGCTAAAGTTGCAGCAATGATGGATAACATTACCACAACTAACAAACACGTAAATACAGAGTTTATTAACCTTACCTTAAGCTATATCTTGTAATTTAACCTCTATAAATAAACGTGAAGTTTCAAATCTCGAGGGAGAATCGACCCAGAAGAAGAAGTACAGATACGCTGCGTCAATACCTCTTTTTTGTTCGACTGCCCCTAGTGGTCTGGAGCACTTCCGTTGTAGTTTTTTCTATTTGCAGCCTTATTTTTAAATTTGCTGCCGTGTTTAAAATTTGCAGCTGTTTTTTTAAATTTGCTGCTGTTTCTTAAAATTTGCAGCTGTTTTTTAAAATTTGCTGCTGTTTCTTAAAATTTGCAGCCGTGTTTATTTCTTGCAGCGCGTTTGCACCCCTCGGCCACCGTACCACAGAGATGTACAACCCTAATGACTACTGACTGAATTACTTGTGGTTAACGGCTTAATCATGTTGTAATTAATAACAAAATCATATTGTGAATAATGACAGAATCATGTCATGATAAACAGCTGAACTGTATTGTGTTTGTTTTTTGCTGATTATGCATCTATAATGTATCAGATCACCGACCGTGTGTCAAGATACAGTACAGTACTTATTGTAGCTGCAACCCTAGTCACCACATTACTGCTGTATTTGTCACGATGCAAATAACTTACAAGGTAATAATCCCTGCTGCTGGTTCACAGTTTCATGAGCTACAGAGCATTTAAATAACTTTCTAATTCACAGTTTAAATGGCGTTGAAATAACTTTACCTGCATTCATATCTACCTAAAGTACTGAACATTTACTAACTTTAATAAATAATCAAATATTTGCATTTTTAATTTTCATTTCTTCCTAAATGTTACTGTTTCTGAGCTCACAAACGTACAAAAAGTTATTTTATTCTCTATGAAATAAAACACTCATATTTTCTAGATTTGCTTGAGGCCTTTTCATCTCTCAGCATCCATTTTGAGATGCAAATAATATTGTGGGTTTTCATACCTTGCAGTAAAATAATATATTCCTTCCTTCAAGCAAAACCAAGGCTAAGTTTAAACAAATATCATGTGACTCGAGTCACATAAGAAGCATCTAATTCATGACTTCCAACAGTCCATGGCATCAGCGATTCAATTAGCTGGAGCTGCGAGAAGAGAAACACAGCTTGTGATCTGTCCTTCCCCATTGGCCATCATCTTCATCAGGTTTTGTTGCCTCTCATCTTCTTCCCTCACTGACTGGCCTGCAGCTCTGCTTTGGACACAGTAAATGCAGCAGAACTGTGCATCCATACCCTACAATCCAATCACTTCCACCATATGCGTCTGTGTCAGTGTCAGTGGGGGAGCGTTGGCCTGTGTTCTTTCAAATGCAACCAAACAATTTAGAGAAAAGAAATCTAATTTTTCTGGTGGCAGAATGTATAAGAAAAAAAAACAAGCAAACCTTTATCGATCGTTATGATGGTTGTCTGAGGAGCTCTGCTGTAATACAAGCTGGAAGGCATGTCATGTCATTCCTCTTCTAACCTGTTCAGCCATACTGAGATGAGGCACAGCACAGGAAACATAAATAATTCACTGTGGTCTCAGTGTGGTCTACTTGTAATATAGCTTGTGTCCTCGTCGACTGCACCAAAAGACAGAAAATGCTCTGCTTAACTCATTTGACAGAGGCTCTCTGTGGTGATTTCAGCAGGAAATGGTTTAACCCTGGTTTGGAACATGGTTGAACAGGTTAGAGGTCAGTTAAAGTCTAATATCATCAATAATTATGCAATAAATGAGACAGTGTTGAGCATACTCTTTACATCTGTTCATCCTGAAGGTGTTTGATGGGGTTGTGATTAGGTGCTAAGTAGTTCATTCTTCCGCACCAAATTCACTACACTGGGTCTTTGTTAGAAGATGGAAACATGAAGGTGTCCAAAATGTATTAGTCACTGAAACCCTGACTGAAAGTCCTCAGTTCAACAACAGAGGTGTCCAAATAGTTTCGTCCAAATAGTGTTTGTTAGTTGAAATAACCCAGTAATATGAAATTGATAGTAAAGTCAACATTTAATGCATCATGACTAAATGAACGACTGCAAAATTTAGTTTAAAGTTGTTTTAAGATGGCAGTGAGCTGTGCTGAAAGTGGGTCCAACTGAGACAGTTCTCATGAGCCAAATAAACATAATGATATACAAGAACACACTGAGACAGGTTGGTATAACCCCTTCATACAGTTCAAAATACAGAATCAGAATCAGCTTTATGGTCATAGCAAAGAGCACAGCAAAATTACATTTCAGTACAGACCATCCAAAGAACCACAAACAAACAAACAGATACAGACTTGGGTAGATGGGGTGACTGAGGCGGCAGCCTCTGAGAGGCGCTCCATTTTCATTAGAATAGATAAAGGGGAACACGAGGGAAGAGGATGTAAGTCAAATCTCGTGCTGTGTCTCTGCAGGACATGAGGGAGGCCAGAATTTCAGGGGGAGTAGTCCGTGACCACTGTCTAGAGGTGGTATTTATCAGCCAACTCGATACAACTCTTACACAGGTTCATGTCCTTGGGAGTGGGGAGGGGAGGGGGAGAGCAGAGTGTCTTGTTTCCATAACATCCAGGAGAAATTGAGCTACTCAGCCTTCCAAGGCCAGTGCGGGGGGAAGCCAGATTCAGATATCAGCATTTGTTTTGGGTCAGGCCAAGCTCTGTTAACTTCCATCTGCCTTTACAGTCTCGCTAGACTCCAAACACCCAAATTGTGATTACATATGCTGAATCGAGCTTCCAACTTCTCCAAGATCTATTCCTTCCCACCAGCGAGATTCACTTGCATAGCATCTGAGTCTGAGTATTGACCACACAGCACATTCTTTCCATGCCAGGCAGCTTAACAATGGCCAGAGCAGCTGCTGACATTTTCCTAATTTGTTGATAAGCCAGATCGATAACATCAACTCCCAAAAAGCTACGGTGGCCGAGGGGTGCAAACGCGTTGCAAGAAGAAAAAAACGCTGCAAAAAATGAAACGCTCTGCTAAAACAAAAAAGCGTTGCAAAAAATGAAACACTGCAAAAGGACGGCTGCAAATTTTAAAAAAGCGCTGCAAAAAGAAAAAGTGAACGCTCTGCAATGGACGAACGCTCTGCAAATTAAAAACGCTCTGCAAATTCAGAAACGCTGCAAATAGAAAAAGCTACAACGGAAGTGCTCCAGACCACTAGGGGCAGTCGAACAAAGAACAAATCATAAAGCATATTATAGTTTTCGGAATGGCACTAGTTATTTGTGTATTTTAACTTATTTATTTTAAGACTATTTTACACTTCATCAAAACTATCTCGTTGTATTTGTTTTAATACTGTGCGGAGGAGAAGCAATGCATGAATGCCAAGTTGGGTCAGTGGTCTAACAGATGGCTTGGGATACGGGAGACCCTGGTTTGATCCCCAGTCTCGGTAATTTTGTGATATTACTTTCTTTTTTTTAAGCCTTTTGTTTTGGATAGATCGGGTGGAATAGATAAATACATCTACATGTTTATTCTTTGTTGTTGCTTGGTTCGATCTATCCAAAACAAAAGGCTTAAAAAAAAAGTAATACCACAAAATTTCCAAGACGGGAATCGAACCAGGGTCTCCCACATCCCAAGCCATCTGTTAGACCACTGACCCAACTTGGCATTCATTCATTGCTTCTCCTCCGCACAGTATTAAAACAAATACAACAAGACAGTTTCAATGAAGTGTAAAATAGTCTTAAAATAAATAAGTTAAAATACACAAATAACTAGTGCCATTCCGAAAACTATAATATGATTTATGATTTGTTCTTTGTTCAACTGCCCCTAGTGGTCTGGAGCACTTCCGTTGTAGCTTATCTATTTGCAGCTCGTTCTGTATTTGCAGGACGTCCGTTCTTTAGGAACGCGTGTTATCTTTTGGAGCACTGTTTTCTTTTTTACGTTGCAACTGCGAAGCATTTGGGTTTGCAACGCGTTCGTGCTTTTGGTGTGGGTTTTATCTTTTGCAGTGCGTTATCTTTTGGGGCGCCGTTTTCTTTCTGCAGCGCGTTTGCACCCCTCGGCCACCGTAAAAAGCAGAAATCCTGTTATCATAAACTATTTTTGTATCTTCAGCATCCTCAACCAACAATGCTAATGTTCCGCTGAGGCAAAAAGGCTCTCCTCCGGCCTGTCTTTGTTGGAGTTCTGGGTTTCTGCCTGCCACTCACTCTCTCCCACATCTGCAGCAGAAAGCAATTAACCAATTACCCACACTTGTTCCCTGATTTGGAGGACTACTCTGCAGGCCTACTTAAGCTGCTGCCAGACTCTCCTCCAGTGCTGGGACATTATCCTTCGAATGATAAAAGGTAATGGGCAGCTTCTTGTTGTCTCTAGACAATAATCTTCCACCAGCATTATTGCATTGACTCTCTCCAACAACTTCCAAGTCCTGTCTCCAACCAGCCTTCCAAGGCTCCAACTCTTCAAGGCTAGGCTCTCTCTGATGGTGATCCTACTACCAATCAACAGCCTCCTGCCTGCTCTTTCTCTCTCTGCTCCTGTTGTAAACAACTCCTCACTCAAACGGTACGCACCTCTCCTCAAGTGGCTTCTCCCGGAACCCAGGACCTCACAGCGTTTTTCTCCAACCCCTACAACGAAAGATAAATCAGTAAGATAATCAATCAATCAACTTTATTTCTATAGCACATTTTTAAAACCACAGGGGTAACCAAAGTGTTGTACAATAAGACAAAAGACAAGTTAATTAAAACAAAAAAAATACAAAGTATACAAAAAGACATATACAGTATATACCAGTTTTACTGCAGGTGTGTTAAAATGCCATAAAAGATAAGATCACATGTTAAAATTCAAGGAATAAAAGTGTGTTTTTGAAAGAGATTTAAAAACAGGAAGAAATGAGGCCTGTCTGACACTCAATGGTAAGTTGTTCCACAGCCTGGTATCATGATCGGCTGTTTCCGTGTTGTTGAACCCATATGCAAGAGGATGATGAGACTCCAGTAAAATAAGTAAAAATGTTTAAACAAACAAAAAGCTGGCGAGGTAGCAAACTTACTTAATGGAGGAGACACGGAGGGAAAGACAAACATGAAGCCTTAGACAAGACAATCCACAGACACTGACATGACACCACAGGGCTGAATATATACTGATGTAGACAAGGTGAAATGACAGGCACCGGCGGTGATTAGGATTAAACACAGGTGTGACAATGCAGGATCACAGGAGGAGGAAGGCCTGGTAAACATGAGGGAAAAACACAACATGCAAGATCAGACCCCAGAAACCCTACAGGACCCCCCCCCCCCTCAAGGGATAGCCCCTGAAATCCCAAGGAGAGCACCATCCACTTGGGAGAGAGGGTGGGAAAAACAGATAACGGTAGGGTAACATAAACTGGACACAA
>JBBPBX010087279.1:0-14735 GCA_038048925.1 Garcialebias charrua
ATACACATCCTCAGTCCTGGGGTACATTAGTAAATGTGCTCATGATGTCACCACCATCAGATATGTTAAGAGTTACCCGAACAGAAAACCTTGGCTGAATGCAGAGGTTCACACCCTGCTGGCAACCAGGAACACTACCTTCAGGTCTGGAAACTCAGAGGAGCTGAGAAGGACTAGGATAGAGCTGGTTGCTGGCATTAAGAGGGCCAAGGCCACATATGCACGGAGGATCGAGGGTCAGTTCACCTCACAAGACCCACAGAGCATGTGGAGGGGCATTAAATGTATAACAGATTATAAAGGCAGGAGTGAACAATGCCCCAAAGACCCATCTCTGCCTGATGCCCTCATCAAGTTCTACCAGTGCTGGGCAACGCTAATCCAAAAATTAGTTCAGCTATTTCTAAAGCACTTATTGATTTATTTAGGTCCGCAATTTCAAAAGCACTTATGTATTACCAATGCTAGCGGACGCTAATGCTAACACGCTAACCGCCATTTTGAACAGGGCAAATGGCGAAATACTTTTTTAAATCCAGCAGATTTGACCATTTGAACCGGTTAAGCTCAGAAAAACCTTGTGCTATAAAGTCAGCTAAGAAATATATTTTTTCTCAGCAAAGAAATAATTGTTTTTACCGTGTTTTCATGGAAAGTCCTTATCTTCTGTGGCCGTCGCGGCCGCCATTTTGAAGAGGGCAAATGGCGAAATACTTTTTAAAATCCAGACGCGTCGCGTAGGCCGCTGAGAAACATCCATAAGTTCACCCTCCATGTTAAAAACTCTTCGTCTGACTCTTCGAAAACAAGCAATAAGGCTGCAGAGTAACACACTGGCTGCTAACTGAGAGCGCTCGCTCTAGCAAAGAGACTGAGGGGACGCTTTTTTGTCACGGACCACATCCGGCGCTGACAGGATATGGTCTGTTAGCAGTCGTCCGGGCCCGTAAATAAGTTTTTTCGTTTTTACTGATAGATAATTAGTTATTAGCGGTACTGCATTTTAAATAAAAATAGCGCAAATCCGCGTATGAATTATAAAAGTTAGTCAATTCGCTGTAAAGCTAACAAATTGTTTAGGTACGCTATAAGCGGATTAGCGCATTAGCGCTACCCAGCGGTCTGGCGCCCACCACTGAGTTCTATGCATGTTTTGAAGACCCAAACAGACCACCCAGCACCAGACTCACCTCACCAGCAGATGAAGAACAACTCAGCGTGACCTCAACAGAAGTAAGGAGGACCTTCAGGAGGATCAACCCTCACAAAGCAACCGGCCCAGACAACATCCCGGGAAAGTTTTGAGAGAATGTGCCGATCAGCTCTGTGAGGTGCTGGCTGACATCTTTAACATCTCACTTGCCCTGGAGACAGTTCCCACCTGCCTGAAGACCGCCACCATCATCCCAGTTCCAAAGAGCTCTTCAGTGACTGGTCTGAAGTCAAAGTCAAAGTCAACTTTATTGTCAGAACTGCAATATGTACAGGACATACACAGGACCGAAATTGCGTTTCTCTCAGTCCCTCGGTGCAACAGTAACCATCTAAACACTAAAACATTTAATAAACATAAGCATAAAATAGTAAAAGTGTAACACTGTCCTGAGTTTTTTCATAATAGTATAAAAGTATGAAAATTTACACCAACACTGAAACACCAAACACCCCTAAAACACCAAACACCCAATGAACATAAGCATAAAATGAAATAATAAAAGTGTAATACTGTCCTGAGTTTTTGCATAGTAGTATAAAAAGTATAAAAAGTATATCTATAAAATAAACTGAAGGTTCTAGCATTGACATTTGCAAAGAGTGGCACAGCAGCATATAAGTTAATGTACACAGTATATGTATGAGGTAGTTGATGTTGGTATAGAGGCAAAGTGGCATATGCAGTGAGGCACATAAGGCACATTTGGCATCCTTAGATAAGGCTAGTCAGAGAATGCTGTATATGTATCAGCAGTAGTGTAGATATAAAAGTAGTGTAAATGTAAACAGTAGTAATAAATGTAAACAGTAGTAATAAATGTAAACCGTATTAATAAATGTAAACAGTGAATGTAAACAGTAGTATGACTATAGGCAGTAATGTAATACAAACATTAGTGCAAATATGAGAAGTAGTGCAAACTGAATGAGCACATGACCGAGAGTTTAGTGAATAACCCGTTTGATGACACAGAGTCCAGTGTTAAAATCTTTGTGTTGTGTGGTAATGTGTGAGAAAGTTTTTTGTGTTAAGGCAGTTCAAATGGGAGGGGAGGCAGAGCAGGCAGAGTGACTGAATGACTATCGGCCAGTAGTCCTCACCCTGATAGTTGCAAAATGCTTCGAAAAACTGGTCATGACACACATCAAAACAACCATCAACATCAACTGTCAAATTTACTTCCCCCTGAGGCACAGAGGCTCAAGCTCTATTCAACCTCTTCTTGACTGACATCCATGATTTGATGGCTTCAAACTTCTTAAGTTTCAATGAGAAGAAGTCTGAAGTCATGTTTAGACAGCCGCCTCAGCTGAAAAAAGCAGGATTTAACAATCATGTTTACGTGACTGTTAAGTTTCAGGGAAGAGTCCATTATCATCCCCAGATTAGTGAACCGAGAACCGATCAACAGAGGACGCCATCTCCTCTGTGGTCCACACTGCTCTCACCCACCTGGAACAGAAGGACTCCTACGTCCGTCTGCTCTTTGTGGACTTCACATCTGCTTCAACACCATGATCCCCCAAACCCTGATGGACAAACTATCCACACTTGGACTAAGCCCCTCCATTTGTAACTGGGTACTAGACTTCTTAACAGACAGACCACAGTCATGAAGATCCACAACTTCTCCTCCTCCACCATAACCCTCAGCACTGGCTCTCCTCAGGGATGTGTGTTGAGCCCTCTCCTGTTCACTCTGCTCACATATGATTGTGCAGCTACCCATCCAGGTTGTCATATTGTTAAGTTTGCAGATGATACAGTGGTGGTGGGATGCATCACAAACAATGATGAGTCCAGTTACAGACAGGAGGTGGAACATCTGGAGAGCTGGTGCAAAGAGAATAACCTTCACATCAATGTGAAGAAGATGAAGGAGATGATTGTGGCTTCAGAAAGAACAGAAGTCACAATGAAAATAACAGACGTTATTTTAAAATATACAATATATAAAACCCTAAATAAGAGGTAGAGTTTATCATTCTGTACATTTGTGTGATTACACGTTATTCAACAACGTAAGAAATTATTTGAAGACAAAACCGTAAAGAACCTGAAGAGATTATGAAAAGCATTCCACCGTTAGAACATTTAGAGAATTTGGTGAAACGTTGAATAAAAGATAAAATCCACAATAAATAAAGTGCTGCGTGCAGAAAACCCTGTCAGAGACGGTTCAGTAACGTTTGACAGCCGAGGTCAGAAAACAGAGTTCACAGGAAGAAACATCAATTATTCATTTAGTACTCGGTCTGAGCTGAACTGAGGACCAGAGGAGAGAAACTGGTCTCTGCATCCAGGAAGAACTTGAGAACATTTCAGATTGTATGTCCAAAGTTTACAGAACAAAAGCTTTTCCCCTGAACTTTGGTAGATCAGAGTTTTAAAAAGATGCAGAACTAGGACCTGTACAACGTTCATCATCTTTTTATACTTAAATGAGCGTAACATTTGACATGTTGTCTGGGAATTCAAAAAGCATTTTGTTTTTCTGATCCTTCACTCCTCGTCCTCACATGTTGGAGCGAGGCACTCGCAACAAATCCTGCTGTTCTTTCATTTCCTGTCCAGAAGAGTTTCCTTCAGTCTGTAGAAGTCTGGACCTCAACAAAGTTCTGATTCACTTCACAGCCACGTCTTCAACCAGTTAAATAAATTATTCAAAAATATTCACACAAACTGAAACCAAAAAGCACTTTGCTCGACGTGTAGCTGAAAATAAGAACAAGTCTGAACTTACCTGCTACTTTTCCGAGGCAGAGGTAGATCCTTCTGCTGAGGACGAACAGGAAGAGGAAACAACGTCAGAGGAAGTGATGCAACACGTGGGTGCAGTTACAGAACACAGACAATATTAGACGTTATTATTAATAAACTGTTGTAATAATATAGATAAATACGTCAGTTTGCTGACTTATCTATAATTTAGATGATAGATTTGTGCAGGTTTAGACTGACACAAATTTATCATCAGTTTTACGGGTTCTCAACTTTTTCAGATTAAATCAATAAATCTGTGGCTCAGTGAATGTAATGTAACTTGACAGGAAACGTTATTATGTTGACCTACCAAAGGCAGAGTCATTTAATAACAAAATCATCAAATTACAATCACAACATATTTACATAGATTGATCGATCACAACTTATAACTAACTTTTCAGCAGATTAAAACATAAGACAACAGAACACAAGTTAATGGGTCTTATATTAACTTATTTCTGTGGCACAAACTTACAGTTTACATTTAGAAATAAACATAAGGAGTTAAGGAGGAAGATTAAAGAAAGGAAATGGTTGAATCTTATCTTGAGATGTTTAACCAGAGTGGCTCATCCTCTGGTCGGTTTCGGCTGGACATCCGTACCGTGATGAAACGACGTTTACCTTTGTGAAGATTTTCTTATCTCGACTCCAGTAAATTAGTCAAGCCAGACGCGCATGCCCTGCTGCGTTTTACAGGCGACCACTTTCATCTTGCCACGGTCTCGTGAGGTCTGCTTCGGCCTCCCAGAGTAATGTTATCAGCTCCGGTTTGGTTTCAAGATAACTTCCAGAAAGAGTTCACAGCTTGGAGCTGTGATACTCAGATGGCTCACAGCTGACGTGCTGTTTGAGCCTCGCTGAAGACGGGCCTTTGACTGATGGCCGGACGTACATCAGCTTGGAGAAAGACGTCTATGCATCTTTCATTCTCCCAGAGAACTCACTGTTGTTGAGCTCGTGGTTCCCTTTGCACTCGAAGAATCAACAGGAAGTGTCCCTTTAAGAAGGGGGTGTGACTTAGTCACATACTTCCTGCTGATTGGTTGTCTTAACACTAGAGAGGGTGTGACTTTGCAAGTCAGTGAGTTTGAGTGACAGATGATAGGGTAGACAGTACATAGAGAAACATGCGTCAGACGATGCAGGTGCATGTGAACAAGCCATGTAATTTGTTTTGAGAACAGATTCATTGTTTTTAGAAAGGACGGGAGACAGAAAGCAAGTTATGTCTAGAACTTTTCCTTCGTTCCAAAAACACTTCAAACAAATACGAACGGATTGTTCAGTCAACTTTTAGACAGTTATTCTGCATAGAGCAGACAGTTTAGAGCAAGATCATTCTGAGGTGTTCTCTTAACTTTGGCATATTTAAAATATACCAGCTTAGTAAATCATCATTACATGACAAAAATATACTGTAGATCAATTCTGAATTAACACACATTAAAAAGAAAGTTCAATCTGATTAATTGGTGTCCATTAATTCAAAATAATTGTAACAAAAATGGTGTCCACTTGTCTCCTTGAGAGCTTCAAGAAGGTGTAACACTGAGAGTTTCAGAGAGATGTGGAGAGGCCCACATCCCATACGGACATGAGGGTGCTGTATCCCTACACTGTCAATAAACAATAATCAACTCCTGTGATATCACATGAGATGAATAAGTTACATTCAGCTTTGACTTTCTTATGAGGAGTATGTTGTTGTTGTTGTTGTTTACCTAATAACCAGACATGAACTTTTCAGATTCACCGAGTCAAACAATTCTCTTTTTTTGCTTGTTGACATGTACCGTACGGTGCTTTGCTTTGGATAAAACACATTTGTATGACAATGAATAAGTAAAACTGAACACATTAAATGTTATCTACACAAACAACTCAACTTTTTCACACAACATAATTTTTAAGCATCAGAAAAATCTTCAGATAAACAGTTTTGAATAAATCCCATAAACCACTATATTTACTGGTTTATAAGTGGAAGAAAACACAGACGTGTTCCTGATATTTATTGTGTGAATGAATCATTATGTGATCCATTTTACTTCCATACATTTTCAGGGCAATTCTCGTTCCACAGTTCTTTCTTCTTCTTCTTCTTTTCTTCTTCTTTAACCTTCTCCCTCTTCAGGAGTTGCCACAGTGAGTCATCATCCTCCATCTCTCTGTCCTCACTCCAACTACCTCCATGTCCTCTCTAACTGCATCCATTTATCTCCTCTTTGATTTTTTTCCTGGCAGCTGCATTTCTAACATCCTTCTACCAATATACCCACTCTCCCTCCTCTGGACATGTCCAAACCACTGTCCCTCCTCTGGACATGTCCAAATAATCTCAGTCTGGCCTCCCACCAGTACACATACCACAAGACTCAATCAACAGAGGACACCATCTCCTCTGTGGTCCACACTGCTCTCACCCACCTGGATCAGAAGGACTCATACGTGCGTCTGCTCTTTGTGGACTTCACATCTGCCTTCAACACCATGATCCCCCAAACTCTGATGGACAAACTATCTACACTTGGACTAAGCCCCTCCATTTGTAACTGGGTACTAGACTTCTTAACAAACAGACCACAGTCAGTGAGGATCCACAACTTCTCCTCCTCCACCAAAACCCTCAGTACTGGCTCTCCTCAGGGATGTGTGCTGAGCCCCCTTCTGTTCACTCTGCTCACATAGGATTGTACAGCCACATATCCAGGCTGTCATATTGTAAAGTTTGCAGATGATACAGCTATGGTGGGATGCATCACAGCAGGAGGGGGAACACCTGGAGAGCTGGTGCAGGAAGAAAAACCTTCATGTGAAGAAGATGAAGGAGATGGCCGTGGACTTCAGAAGGTACAGACACCCCACCCCCCGAATATGAGTGGATCTGCAGTGGAAGTGGTCTCCAGCTACAAGTACTTGGGTGTACACATGAATGATAACCTCAGCTGGAGCAACAACACCACCAGCCTGATCAAGAAAGTTCATCAGAGACTCTACTTCCTCAGACGGCTGAGACGAGCTGGTCTGAGCAGCCCAGTCCTCACCTCCTTCTACAGGTGTGCAGTGGAGAGCGTCCTGTGCTCCAGCATCAACGTGTGGCATGGAGGCTGCACAGCTGCAGAAAGAAAAGCTCTGCAGAGAGTGGTGAAGGCTGCACAGAAGATGTTGGAGTCAGTCTCCCCACCATCACAGACATTTACACCTCCAGATGCAGGAAGAGAGCCACCTGCATCATGAAGGACCTCACTCACCCAGCACACACACTTTTGTTCTGCTCCCCTCAGGACGGAGGTTGAGGAGCATCAAATGTAGAACCACTAGACTGAGGAACAGCTTCTACCCTGAGGCTGTTAGATTCATGAATCCCTGATCAGTAAAATCACTGCAACACCACTTGATTGTTGATATGTGCTGCTGATTTATTTCACACTGCCATGTTCATTCCTCCTCATCTGCTCACACAGACTCATGTTCATGCTGCTGCATCAACATTCTCAAAGTAAAGATGCATCTGTGGTGCTCTTTCTTGGCATGAAACCATAATGCTGCTCACAGTCACCTCTTGTCTAAGTCTTCCTTCCACAACTCTCTCCCAGATCTTCATCGTGTGGCTCATCAACTTATTTCCCCTGTAGTTGCTACAACTCTGTACATCACCCTTGTTCTTAAAAATGGGAACCAGCACACTTCTTCTCCATTCTTCAGGCATCAACTGCCTCATACATATACTGTGTACATTAACTCATATGCTGCTTTGCCACTCTTTGCAAATGTCAATGCTAGAACCTTCAGTTTATTTTATAGATATACTTTTTATACTTTTTATACTACTATGCAAAAACTCAGGACAGTATTACACTTTTATTATTTCATTTTATGCTTATGTTCATTAAATGTTTAGTGTTTTAGTGTTGGTGTAAATTTTCATACTTTTATACTACTATGCAAAAACTCAGGACAGTGTTACACTTTTACTATTTTATGCTTATGTTTATTAAATGTTTCAGTGTTTTAGTGTTTAAATGGTTACTGTTGCACCGAGGGACTGAGAGAAACGCAATTTCAATCCTGTGTATGTCCTGTACATATTGCAGTTCTGACAATAAAGTTGACTTTGACTTTGATTTTCTCACCCTCAAATATTCCATTAAATATTTGAGTCAAAAACCTCACTGCCATCTCTCCAAGACATTTCCAAACCTCCACTGGTATGTCATCAGGTCCTACTGCCTTCCCCTTCTTCATTCTTTTCAGAGCTTTCCGGACTTCACCCTCACTAATCTTTCCCACTTCCTGGTCCACAGTTTCTATGACCTCCACTCTTCTTTCTCTTTCATTCTCTTCATTCATTAGCTCCTCAAAGTAATCCTTCCATCTTCCCATCACACTCTCCTCACTTGTTAGAACATTCCCATTCCCATCTTTAATAAGCCTAACCTGCTGCACATCCTTTCCAGCCTGATCCCTCTGTCTTGCCAATCGGTACAAGTCCTTCTCGCCCTCTTTAGTGTCCAGTCTCCCATACAACTCATTGTACGCCCTCTGCTTTGCCTTAGCTACTTCCCTCTTTGCTCTACGTCCCATCTCCTTATATTCCTGTCACACTGCATTTTTGCAGAAAATACAATTTCTTTCGTTTACATTTTCGTTTTGTCGTGATGTTGTTACAGTTGTCCATTCATGTGCGATTCAGGTGAAAAGTGATCCTCCTTGGAGCTCAAAGCTTGGAGAACGTGCAGGCTGACTGGAGCCAGAGTGAGTCAGAAACTGTTGCTGCTATATTTATGACACCAGCAGGACCCTGATGAGATTTAGGTCTGAATCTGAGAGCCGCTTGTTGTCCATCTGTTAGTCATTTAAAACCAGCCAACATGGAGTCAGGTTTCTATTGTCTGCCTGTCCTGATTTACTTATTGCGCTATTTTCCACCACTTAATGGCAGAAAGGTATCAGATGTGCAGTTTTATCTCTTTTTCCCACTCCTGGAAGGATTAATGGCTCAGGGCCATGTCCATGAATGGAAATGCATCAACTAAGAAAAATCACCTGATTTAGTCAATTTGAGATAAAATTAAACTAAACAGGCAAAAACAAACTATTATGTTTTTCTTTTATGACCCGGATAAACAACATGGAGATTTTAGTACCATAACTATGATGGACGTACGTCAGTAAAAGCACCACCTGTAGTCTAACAAACACTAGAACAGACAATAATATTTTCCATTCATCTTCTTCCGCTTATCCGGGGTCGGGTCGCGGGGGTAGCAGCCTAAGTAGGGAGGCCCAGACTTCCCTCTCCCCAGCCACTTGGAGCAGCTCCTCTGGGGGAATCCCAAGGCGTTCCCAGACAATAATATCTAACTCTTAAATATTCAACATGCATTTTTATATTCAACTGAAATATGTGGCTGTAAGAAAATAAGATACATCAGCAGGTCGCCACAGATTTATCAGTCATGTCAAAATATTGTGTATTGTGAATGTAACACATGGGTGTCCAGATGTTTTCATCATGGAGTTCCTTTTAAAATGACCAAGTCAAAGTGATCTACATTTACACAGAACAACCTCTGGAAACTTTGGTGTTTTTCAGTGATTATTGGGTAATAAAAAAAAAATGAGCAAGTTTACATGAAAACGCTGTAGATTCCATGTCAGTCGGGTTGCCAGATAAGAAATGAGCAACTATAGTACTGTGGTAGCCTGGTTAAAACCAAACCCTTGTCCTTCACTTTGCTTCGTACTAGGGTCTGGACTTTCTCTATAGAGAACCGATTCTTGCTGGAGGCGTGGCCTCTGCTGAGGTTACCCAATCGTTAACGTCCGCGCAACATACGTCATGTTAGCCTGTCCAGTCCAGTTAGCCTGGCGAGGGCTATTCAGATAAATAGCTCAGAAACCACTCGGTGGATATTTTTTCTGCTACCAGTGTGTAATTATATGGCTCTAATTTACTGACTGTTGGCCTGGATGAAACATTTGAGATAAATTTTGATTTTTTATAATTTATTTTCGTAGCGCCCCCGAGGCTGTCTGGAAAATGTCAAACCGAAACAATTTAAATCCAGCAGATTTGACCATTTCGTGAATTGATTTAGGAACTGTTAAGCTCAGGAACACTTCTGATATAACGTCAGCTAAGAAATATATTTTTTCTCAGCAAAGAAATAATAGTTTTTTACCGTGTTTTCTTGTAAATTCTTTCGTGCCGGCAGCCATTTTGAGCATGGCAAACTGCGCATGAAATCGACGTCGTTCAAAACTCCGCCTTCTGTTCTCTGATTGGTCCGGTCAAAAATCTACCGGCGAAATCCTTGTCTATGGGAGAAGTCCCAGGCGGAGCAGTGAAGGGAAATGAGAATTGAACGGAGCTGCGTAGGAAGGCAAGGGCCAGGCTAGTGCTGTGGCTGTAAAATGATAGTACTGTATTTTGATCTAAACTGTCATATGTTCTGAGTAAAGATGTTCTAAGATGAGGTGTGTGTTGTTTGTTGAACATGTGCACAGAAAAGTAGGAGGTAAAAAGACACTTAACATTTATCTGGCAACCCTGATGCTCAGCTGCATTCATCGTTCATGCAGCGTCTGGTGAATCCACCAACCTGGAGCCTGGATTTATTAGTTTTGCTCCTACAAGCTGAAAAATGGTGAGCAGCACAAAAACACTCTGCTTTCTGACATTTATTATAAATGTTGTTTTATTATAACTGTTGTTATTTATTATAACTGTTGTTGTTTATTTTAACTGTTATTATTTATTACAACTGTTGCTATTTAGTATAAATGTTTTTTATTATAACTTATTATTTATTACAAATGTTGTTATTTATTATAACTGTAATTATATTTATTATAACTGTTGTTATATTTATTATAACTGTTGTTATATTTATTATGAATGTTATTATATTTATTATACCTGTTATTATATTTATTATAACTGTTATTATTTATTATAACTGTTGTTATTTATTATAACTGTTGTTATTTATTATAACTGTTGTTATTTATTATAACTGTTGTTATTTATTATAACTGTTGTTATTTATTATAACTGTTGTTATTATAACTGTTGTTATTTATTATAACTGTTGTTATTTATTATAACTGTTGTTATTTATTATAACTGTTGTTATTTATTATAACTGTTGTTATTTATTATAACTGTTGTTATTTATTATAACTGTTGTTATTTATTATAACTGTTGTTATTTATTATAACTGTTGTTATTTATTATAACTGTTGTTATTTATTATAACTGTTGTTATTTATTATAACTGTTGTTATTTATTATAACTGTTATTATTTATTATAACTGTTGTTATTTATTATAACTGTTGTTGTTTATTATAACTGTTATTATTTATTACAACTGTTGTTATATTTATTATAACTGTTATTATGTATTACAACTATTATTTATTATAACTGTTGTTATAACTGTTGTTATTTACTATAACTGTTGTTATATTTATTAAAACTGAATGAATCAAGCAGACGGAGGGTATTTCGAAGTCCACTCTTCATTACGAGAAGAGCAACAACAATAGTTATGTACAGTAGACACAACAACAACCAGACAACAATACTGACACAACAGAAAAGGTCTGATTCTTAGCCACATATCTTATAAACCACTGGACAGATTTTAGTCAAACCACCTGGAAGTATTCAATTGATGTCTAACTCGTTAACTTTTGTAGCGAGCCTAATTCAAGATGGACGCCAGAGTCAAGAGACATTAGTTCAACCAAAAACAGCTCTAAACCAGCAAATGTTTGTGCTAAAATGAGGTGTTCTAGTAGCTGAAAGTCATTCACAACAAGCAGTACATTGCAGAAGAACTTTGATTAAGACCTTAGCGTTACCTGTTGGTGTCAGTCCTATTTGTCTGTTAGCAAAACATCACATTAACCACTACATGTGTTTTCATGAAACTCTCGGAAAGAAATCATTAGATGTACATTTTTTAAAATGGCCTAATCAACATTAGCAAACTCAAAACAAAGCGTTAATTCTCCAGCTCCCCGGGCGCTTTCTATGGCTGCTCACTGCACCACCTGGTGGTGGTTGGGTTAAATGCAGAGACGAATTTCGTCTGTGTATGGGAAACATACACAGATGACAAAAAAGGACATTATTATTATTATTATTATAAAGCAGTCCTCCATTTTACAGATGTTGAGGTGGTAGTAGCTGAGAGTCTTTAACACCACGTGTGACATTTTGTCATACCAAATGAAAATGAAGATAAATTTATTTTTGAATGGTTTTGTTCATTTCTCTACATCAGATGGTCTTCGTGATGATCAGACGGAGGACTCATTCATTCATTCATTCATTCAACCATTATTTAGACAGATAAGTCACATAAGTGACTGAGGAAGTCTTTTGGACGAAAGACGAAACGTTTCTACTT
The DNA here is from genome assembly GCA_038048925.1 of Garcialebias charrua. Taxonomy (NCBI): domain Eukaryota; kingdom Metazoa; phylum Chordata; class Actinopteri; order Cyprinodontiformes; family Rivulidae; genus Garcialebias; species Garcialebias charrua. The sequence continues at coordinate 12,409 of JBBPBX010087279.1, forward strand.
TTTTGTTTTGTTTTTTGGATGTCCAGAGGACCAGGCTTGGCTTTTTTAGATTATGTTTCAAATGTTTGTTTAGATGAATAAAAATCAAATGGTAAATGGTAAATGGAGCTTATTTATATAGCGCTTTCCAGCCCCCTGTGAGGAGCCCCAAAGCGCTTTACAATACCAGCCATCCACCCATTCATTCACACATTCATACACCGGTAGTGGTAGCCTGCCTTGCAAGGCGCCATCCAGACCTACCGGGAGCAACTCGGGGTTAAGTGTCTTGCCCAGGGACACAACGACACATGGTGGGCGGATGCGGGATTCGAACCTCCAACCTTCCGATCGGGGGTCGACTGCCATTACCACTGTGCCACGGCCGCCCCTTAATCAAGCTAATGGCCATTTCCCCCTGTCACTCACACCTGCTCCCATTAATTACTCAGATGTTTCCACTAACAATCATCCTTCACAGGTCATCGTGTCATCAGTCACTCTGTTTGGTTACCTCCTCATCAGTGTTGGCCTGGACTTGGATGACATTAATCTGCCTCCAGCTCTAATGATAAAAATCTTGGTGTTATTTTTGATCAGGACATGTCTTTTATCCCCCACATTAAAAATGTTACTAGAACCTCCTTCTTCCACCTGCGTAATATCACTAAAATTAAAACATCTAAAAATGATGCAGAACAACTGGTTCATGCATTTGTCACGTCTAGACTGGACTATTGCAATGGTTTGTTATCTGGGTGTTCAAATACTTCTTTAAAAAGTCTTCAGTTGATCCAAAATGCTGCTGCCAGAGTCTTAACTGGAGTTACTGGGAGAGATCATATCTCTCCAGTTTTAACTTCTCTCCACTGGCTCCCTGTCAAATCCAGAATAGAATTCAAAATCTTACTTCTAACCTACAAAGCTCTCAACAACCTAGCTCCATCTTATATCACAGATCTTATTGTTCCATATTTTCCTAACAGAACACTTCACTCTCAGACTGCAGGTTTACTTGTGGTTCCTAGAGTTTCCAGCAGCAGAATGGGAGGAAGATCTTTCAGTTGTCAGGCTCCTCTCTTAATAATAATAATAATAATAGTAATAATTTTATTTTAAAGTGCCTTTCAGGACACCCACGGACACTTAACAAACCAATACAGTGTAATACAGATCAAACATTATCAGCGACAAATTGAAATATAAAATACATAAAGGATTATAAAATGCAAGATAATAAAAATACATTTAGTAAAGTTAATGATAAGCTAGTCTAAAGAGATGTGTTTTCAGGGCAGTCTTGAACAGAGAAAGGGAGGTGGTGTTTCAAAGGTCTGGCGGTAGAGCGTTCCAGAGGTGAGGGGCAGAGCAGGTGAAGGCCCTGCTCCCCATGGTGGAGAGGCGGGCAGAGGGTACATGGAGATGTAGTGAAGAGGAGGATCTGAGAGAGCGTGATGGGATGGAGATTTGTAGGAGGTCAGATAGATAAGGAGGGGCAAGGTTGTGGATAGCTTTGAACGTGAGAAGTAGAATTTTGAAGATGATGCGTGATTTAACCGGGAGCCAGTGGAGCTGCTGCAGGACAGGAGTGATGTGGTTATAGTAGGAGGTTTGAGTGATGACACGGGCAGCTGAGTTCTGGACCATCTGTAACTTGTGGAGAGATTTGTTGGGGAGGCCGTAGAGAAGGGAGTTGCAGTAATCAATACGGGAAGTCACAAGACTGTGCACCAGGATGGCTGTGGAGCGGGGTGTGAGAGAAGGACGGAGACGGTTAATATTACGGAGGTGGAAATAGGCAGACCGAGTAATATTGTTGATGTGTGAAGTGAAGGAAAGAGTGGTGTCGAGGATGACACCGAGGCTCTTGACCTGAGGGGAGGGGGATAGCAGAGAGTTGTTAAGGGGGACGAGAAGATGTTCTGATTTTGAAATAGAGTTTTTGGTACCAACAAGAATGATTTCTGTTTTGTTGCTGTTTAGTTGAAGGAAATTGTTAGAAAACCAGTGATTTAGCTCATTGAGACAGTCGGTGAGGATGGAGGGTGGGTGGGTGGAGTTAGGTTTTGATGACAAGTAGAGCTGTGTGTCATCAGCATAACAGTGGAAATGGACGCCGTATTTGCGGAAGATGTGACCTAGAGGAAGGAGGTAAATGATGAAGAGGAGGGGTCCGAGGACAGAGCCTTGGGGGACACCCGTGGAGACAGGGGAAGACTGGGAGCGGAAGGATTTAAGCTGAATGAATTGAGTGCGGTCAGAGAGATAGGAGTTGAACCAGTCTAACGGGGTACCTGAGATGCCAATGGAGGTTAGTCTGTTGAGGAGGATAGAATGACAGATGGTGT
>JBBPBX010087280.1:0-14735 GCA_038048925.1 Garcialebias charrua
TGTATCCAAAAGGTCCAGCCAAGAGCCTGCACTCGCACTTACATTAGTTATTATCTGGATTTGAAATGACTGAAAGGGACTTAAAATGGGTTCTAGCTACATCTTACAGGTGCACAACTGAAACGTTATACAAAACGCACCAATTAGTTTGTAAGTGCCAGCTTTTAATACAGCCAAATGTACATCACTTTACATGTATCCTTATATGTCAGGGTGGCCGAGTGGTCTAAGGCGCTGCGTTAAGGTCGCAGTCTCCCCTGGAGGCGTGGGTTCAAATCCCACTTCTGACAACATTTCTTCATATCTTCTACTGTAAGTCCCTTGTCTTTTGACTCATCTATGTCATTCTATGGTATCCAACAGTTCCTGTAAAAGGCCTACTATTCAGTTAGGCTTGTTATCAGGTTCAAGCATGACTGAAAAAGACCAACTGGGTTGCACCTATAGATGAGAATGGGTACAAATGAAAACATTTCCAAAGTGTAATGTTTCTAAGGGCTAATTTCTTATACAGCATGTTAACTTTCATTGTACATAGAAGTTTGCTTGTCAAGGTGGCTGAATTGACTAAGGCACTGCGTTCGGATTGCAGATTTATCTGGAGGCGTGTTCCATCACACTACGTAGAGTATTTCTTGATTACTACTACTGTATTTCCCCAAATACTTACCTCCTATATTTAAAGATCTTGTATCCAAAAGGTCCAGCCAAGAGCCTGCACTCGCACTTACATTAGTTATTATCTGGATTTAAAATGACTGAAAGGGACTTAAAATGGGTTCTAGCTACATCTTACAGGTGCACAACTGAAACGTTATACAAAACGCACCATTTAGTTTGTAAGTGCCAGCTTTTAATACAGCCAAATGTACATCACTTTACATGTATCCTTACATGTCAGGGTGGCCGAGTGGTCTAAGGCGCTGCGTTAAGGTCGCAGTCTCCCCTGGAGGCGTGGGTTCAAATCCCACTTCTGACAAAATTTCTTCATAACTTCTACTGTAAGTCCCTTGTCTTTTGACTCATCTATGTCATTCTATGGTATCCAGCAGTTCCTGTAAAAGGCCTACTATTCAGTTAGGCTTGTTATCAGGTTCAAGCATGACTGAAAAAGACCAACTAGGTTGCACCTATAGATGAGAATGGGTACAAATGAAAACATTTTCAAAGTGTAATGTTTCTAAGGGCTAATTTCTTATACATCATGTTAAATTCCATTGTACATAAAAGTTTGCTTGTCAAGGTGGCTGAATTGTCTAAGGCACTGCGTTCGGATTATAGATTTCTCTGGAGGCGTGTTCCATCACACTACGTAGAGTATTTCTTGATTACTACTTCTGTATTTCCCCAAATACTTACCTCCTATATTTAAAGATCTTGTATCCAAAAGGTCCAGCCAAGAGCCTGCACTCGCACTTACATTAGTTATTATCTGGATTTGAAATGACTGAAAGGGACTTAAAATGGGTTCTAGCTACATCTTACAGGTGCACAACTGAAACGTTATACAAAACGCACCAATTAGTTTGTAAGTGCCAGCTTTTAATACAGCCAAATGTACATCACTTTACATGTATCCTTATATGTCAGGGTGGCCGAGTGGTCTAAGGCGCTGCGTTAAGGTCGCAGTCTCCCCTGGAGGCGTGGGTTCAAATCCCACTTCTGACAACATTTCTTCATATCTTCTACTGTAAGTCCCTTGTCTTTTGACTCATCTATGTCATTCTATGGTATCCAACAGTTCCTGTAAAAGGCCTACTATTCAGTTAGGCTTGTTATCAGGTTCAAGCATGACTGAAAAAGACCAACTGGGTTGCACCTATAGATGAGAATGGGTACAAATGAAAACATTTCCAAAGTGTAATGTTTCTAAGGGCTAATTTCTTATACAGCATGTTAACTTTCATTGTACATAGAAGTTTGCTTGTCAAGGTGGCTGAATTGACTAAGGCACTGCGTTCGGATTGCAGATTTATCTGGAGGCGTGTTCCATCACACTACGTAGAGTATTTCTTGATTACTACTACTGTATTTCCCCAAATACTTACCTCCTATATTTAAAGATCTTGTATCCAAAAGGTCCAGCCAAGAGCCTGCACTCGCACTTACATTAGTTATTATCTGGATTTAAAATGACTGAAAGGGACTTAAAATGGGTTCTAGCTACATCTTACAGGTGCACAACTGAAACGTTATACAAAACGCACCATTTAGTTTGTAAGTGCCAGCTTTTAATACAGCCAAATGTACATCACTTTACATGTATCCTTATATGTCAGGGTGGCCGAGTGGTCTAAGGCGCTGCGTTAAGGTCGCAGTCTCCCCTGGAGGCGTGGGTTCAAATCCCACTTCTGACAACATTTCTTCATAACTTCTACTGTAAGTCCCTTGTCTTTTGACTCATCTATGTCATTCTATGGTATCCAGCAGTTCCTGTAAAAGGCCTACTATTCAGTTAGGCTTGTTATCAGGTTCAAGCATGACTGAAAAAGACCAACTGGGTTGCACCTATAGATGAGAATGGGTACAAATGAAAACATTTTCAAAGTGTAATGTTTCTAAGGGCTAATTTCTTATACATCATGTTAAATTCCATTGTACATAAAAGTTTGCTTGTCAAGGTGGCTGAATTGTCTAAGGCACTGCGTTCGGATTATAGATTTCTCTGGAGGCGTGTTCCATCACACTACGTAGAGTATTTCTTGATTACTACTTCTGTATTTCCCCAAATACTTACCTCCTATATTTAAAGATCTTGTATCCAAAAGGTCCAGCCAAGAGCCTGCACTCGCACTTACATTAGTTATTATCTGGATTTGAAATGACTGAAAGGGACTTAAAATGGGTTCTAGCTACATCTTACAGGTGCACAACTGAAACGTTATACAAAACGCACCAATTAGTTTGTAAGTGCCAGCTTTTAATACAGCCAAATGTACATCACTTTACATGTATCCTTATATGTCAGGGTGGCCGAGTGGTCTAAGGCGCTGCGTTAAGGTCGCAGTCTCCCCTGGAGGCGTGGGTTCAAATCCCACTTCTGACAACATTTCTTCATATCTTCTACTGTAAGTCCCTTGTCTTTTGACTCATCTATGTCATTCTATGGTATCCAACAGTTCCTGTAAAAGGCCTACTATTCAGTTAGGCTTGTTATCAGGTTCAAGCATGACTGAAAAAGACCAACTGGGTTGCACCTATAGATGAGAATGGGTACAAATGAAAACATTTTCAAAGTGTAATGTTTCTAAGGGCTAATTTCTTATACAGCATGTTAAATCCCATTGTACATAAAAGTTTGCTTGTCAAGGTGGCTGAATTGTCTAAGGCACTGCGTTCGGATTATAGATTTCTCTGGAGGCGTGTTCCATCACACTACGTAGAGTATTTCTTGATTACTACTTCTGTATTTCCCCAAATACTTACCTCCTATATTTAAAGATCTTGTATCCAAAAGGTCCAGCCAAGAGCCTGCACTCGCACTTACATTAGTTATTATCTGGATTTGAAATGACTGAAAGGGACTTAAAATGGGTTCTAGCTACATCTTACAGGTGCACAACTGAAACGTTATACAAAACGCACCAATTAGTTTGTAAGTGCCAGCTTTTAATACAGCCAAATGTACATCACTTTACATGTATCCTTATATGTCAGGGTGGCCGAGTGGTCTAAGGCGCTGCGTTAAGGTCGCAGTCTCCCCTGGAGGCGTGGGTTCAAATCCCACTTCTGACAACATTTCTTCATAACTTCTACTGTAAGTCCCTTGTCTTTTGACTCATCTATGTCATTCTATGGTATCCAACAGTTCCTGTAAAAGGCCTACTATTCAGTTAGGCTTGTTATCAGGTTCAAGCATGACTGAAAAAGACCAACTGGGTTGCACCTATAGATGAGAATGGGTACAAATGAAAACATTTTCAAAGTGTAATGTTTCTAAGGGCTAATTTCTTATACAGCATGTTAAATTCCATTGTACATAAAAGTTTGCTTGTCAAGGTGGCTGAATTGTCTAAGGCACTGCGTTCGGATTGCAGATTTCTCTGGAGTCGTGTTCCATCACACTACGTAGAGTATTTCTTGATTACTACTACAGTATTTCCCCAAATACTTACCTCCTATATGTAAAGATCTTGTATCCAAAAGGTCCAGCCAAGAGCCTGCACTCGCACTTACATTAGTTATTATCTGGATTTAAAATGACTGAAAGGGACTTAAAATGGGTTCTAGCTACATCTTACAGGTGCACAACTGAAACGTTATACAAAACGCACCAATTAGTTTGTAAGTGCCAGCTTTTAATACAGCCAAATGTACATCACTTTACATGTATCCTTATATGTCAGGGTGGCCGAGTGGTCTAAGGCGCTGCGTTAAGGTCGCAGTCTCCCCTGGAGGCGTGGGTTCAAATCCCACTTCTGACAACATTTCTTCATATCTTCTACTGTAAGTCCCTTGTCTTTTGACTCATCTATGTCATTCTATGGTATCCAACAGTTCCTGTAAAAGGCCTACTATTCAGTTAGGCTTGTTATCAGGTTCAAGCATGACTGAAAAAGACCAACTGGGTTGCACCTATAGATGAGAATGGGTACAAATGAAAACATTTTCAAAGTGTAATGTTTCTAAGGGCTAATTTCTTATACAGCATGTTAAATCCCATTGTACATAAAAGTTTGCTTGTCAAGGTGGCTGAATTGTCTAAGGCACTGCGTTCGGATTATAGATTTCTCTGGAGGCGTGTTCCATCACACTACGTAGAGTATTTCTTGATTACTACTTCTGTATTTCCCCAAATACTTACCTCCTATATTTAAAGATCTTGTATCCAAAAGGTCCAGCCAAGAGCCTGCACTCGCACTTACATTAGTTATTATCTGGATGTGAAATGACTGAAAGGGACTTAAAATGGGTTCTAGCTACATCTTACAGGTGCACAACTGAAACGTTATACAAAACGCACCAATTAGTTTGTAAGTGCCAGCTTTTAATACAGCCAAACATACATCACTTTACATGAATCCTTATATGTCAGGGTGGCCGAGTGGTCTAAGGCGCTGCGTTAAGGTCGCAGTCTCCCCTGGAGGCGTGGGTTCAAATCCCACTTCTGACAAAATTTCTTCATAACTTCTACTGTAAGTCCCTTGTCTTTTGACTCATCTATGTCATTCTATCCCTTAGCAAAAAGTAGTATATTTAAGTATACTTCAAGTATACCTTTTAGGTACTTATGTGACTTGAAGTATACTTTTTAAGTACTTATCTGAAATATACTAAAAATACGTTTATTTAAGTATACTAAGAGTATACTTATTTTATACTTTAAAATAAGGCTGTGATTTAATCTGACTTGAAGTATACTTTTTATGTACTTGTCTGAGATATACTAAAAATAAGTTTATTTAAGTGTACTAAGAGTATACTCATTTTATACTTTAAAATAAGGCTGTGTACTTGAAGTTTAGTTTTTATGAACTACATTAGATACTATTAAGAATGCATTTTAATACATTTCCTCAATCCTTTTTTATTTATTTTTTACAAATTTAATTACCTTATTATTTATTAAAGAATATCATTATATTGTTATTATTATTATTATTATTATTATTATTATTATTATTATTATTATTGAGCATGCATCAGGGTATTATTATTATCATCATCATCATCATCATCATCATCATCATCATCATCATCATCATTATTATTATTAGTATCATTATTGAATTTTTAGTTTATTTTTATTATTATTATTATTTTTTCTGTCTATTATCCAAATCCACACTCCAGTCCAGTTGGTGGCGGTAATGCGCTTAAAATAAGTTCGCCAACCGCCAATAAATTCAATAGAAGAAGAAGAAGAACGTGACTCTTGCTTTGCGCGCTTCGTTCAAATGTAGCTATTTCCTGTTGCTGTCGGACAAGAAGCTCTTGTTGTCTCTGACTCAGCGCTCGTAAAACTTGCTTTTTATTAGACGTCGACTGGTCTGGACGACGACTGGACATTCAGTTGGAAGTTGAAGGTAATCGGTTCTGTTTTGTTTATTTGCTAGATGTTTTTTGTTCAATTGAATTAACAAAACCTGCTGTGGCTATAAGCTAAGCTAACGGTAAGCTAACGAGCTAAAACTGGTGTGTTATGTTGCTGAGGTAGATGAATTGAGGCAAGTAAAACACTGCACGTTAGAATATGTTATTCTAGCGTTTAAATAACCCATATATGCTACGAGTTTTTTTTTTTTTTGAGCTTGCTTCAAGTTTCTGGATGTTTTTTTAAAGAGACAAGGCCCCGCATCCACGCAAGCATGTTTGCGTCACATCTCTGTGAACACACATGCGCTTACTAGCCAGCAGTGGTGGGATGTAACTAAGTACAAATACTTTGTTACTGTACTTAAGTATATTTTTCATGTATCTGTAAATGTGGGTACTTTTACTGCACTACATTTTACATGAAGTATCTGTACTTTCTACTACACTACATTTCTATAATGTGTTGAGTTACAAGTTACATTCACGTTGCAACTTTTTGATTTGTCGTTAGTTTGAAAGTAACTGATGTTGAGAGGGGAGTTGGGCCACTGAATTACTGCAAAGTGGACAGGTAACATTAGACCTGCCTTCAAGAAGAGCTGGACCGATGATGTATATTCTTGTGTATAAGTCATTTAGCTGGGAGCACCCACAGCACCACTAACACACACAAAATGGATTCCACCACAAAGATTCATCCAGAAGATACAAAACACCCATGGCTTTATTGAAATATTATTGGAAGACTATTGAAATATTATTGAAAGACTATTGAAAGACTGTTCAGTACAGCAGGACAGATTCTCTCTCCCTAAAGAGCTAGACATGGACTCAAAAACTTTGAAAACCAACTTCTTCTGAACTTGAACAAGAAATTCTTGCTGCAATATTAAAATGTGTCAGTTCATGGGATGTTAGGAGACAAGAGATTTCTCCAAATGTCTCGACACTCAGGTCCAAGTTTTGAAAATTTTGTCAGGAAGTTAAAGTATTGTTCATTGTTGATCCATTACAAGATTGACTAGACAATATTTTAACTAGAGTTGATGACAAACGAGTTGAAGTGATCTATTCCTTTGTTAGTTGTGTCTAATGCTCCTTTTTTTAAACAGACAACTTTTACTTAAATGTGTTTACTGCAGTTAAAATGACACATTGGTTTTATTTTGTGTTAAATAAAAACTTTCAAAGGTAAATCATTCCTCTTTCTTATTTTGCTTAATGGTATTTAACTCATCACTGAAATTCTGACACACAGAATCAAAAGTCCAAGTGTGAACTGTGTCACAGAGTAAACACAATAAAAACATGCATTATCTGTAGCATTGTTCATTAAAATGGCTCAACACTATTAATGTATTACAGAAAATATGCATACAGTACGCACACTTAATGGTATTGTAGACCATTGCATTAGTTAATACATTCAGCAAGTACTTTTACTTTAATAATTTAAGTATTTTTAAAAGCAAGTACTTATTTACTTTTACTTAAGTAAAAATATTAATATGGTACTTCTACTTTTACTAGAGTACATTTTTGTCTGTTTATTTGTACTTTTACTTAAGTACAGTGTTTGAGTACTTTCTCCACCACTGCTAGCCAGCAGAACAATAACCGCAGCCAGGCTGAAATACTAATTTACTTGAAATACGTATTTCTGCAACATTACTGTTTTTGTGACTGCTACAGGCAGAAAACGGGCTGAAGGAAAACTGATATTAGATTCCTTGAGAGGTAATTTCTAGCAAGTAGTTTGAGTGAAGCAAGTGATGAGACACTTATTTTTAAAATCAAATGTGGAAATGGAGAACGCCTTGTTTGAATGTTATATTTATTCATTAGATCAGACTCCTACTTCCTGTTCCTCCTTATTTATATCTCAGCTCTTCATTGCACAAATGACTAATGTAAATTTTGAATGGTATCAAAAAACTATAGTGACTCACAATTTTTGTTCTTTTGCCCTTGTTTGTTTTTTTCTTTTACAGAGCTTCCAGCAGTTGTGAAACAGTTGAAAGATGTGGCGATCGGATCTCAGCGTTGCTTCCATCCACTCAACACCAGCTGTACACTTGTTGCTCCACCCATCTCTGTTCAAGTGTTGTCTGACCCTGATGACATGGTAATTAACTGAATGCATGGATACTGTACGTTATTGATCCATTTGGTACGGTGGCCCCAAGGTGTAAATCAACAACATTTGAAAAAACGGAATTACATTTGAAAAAACACAACAAAAACAACAAAAACACAACGACATTTGAAAAAACAGAATTACATTTGAAAAAACGAAATTACATTTGAAAAAACACAACAACATTTGAAAAAACAGAATTACATTAAGCCAAACCGGAAGTGGCCAAAGCGGAAGTAGAAAAAAACAAATTACATTAAGCAAACCGGAAGTGGCCAAAGCGGAAGTGGCCCGAATCACATTAGAAAAAAAACGGAATTACATTTGGAAAAACACAACAAAAACAAGAAAAACACAACAACATTTGGAAAAACGAAATTACATTAAGACAAACTATTGTTTTTTCCACTATTTTTTTTTACTTTATTAACAACACAAAACCGAACACAGCACACACACACACACAAACAAACACACGGAGGTACAGTTAGCATGCTGTTTAGCCTGTAGCTATAAACTGTTTTGTTAGATTTTTCTACCTGGATTATTGAGCATGCATCAGGGTGTTTTGTTCATGCTTAAAGAAGACACGACGCTGGAAGAACTCACAAGGATCTTCAAGGTAATGAAGTTTTGTTGACGTACATTTCAGTTACATTACTCGTGCGGCATAATGTGTTGTTTACATAACATGCTCATTGAAACGTTAAATGAAGCCCCCGATTTTGCAAACTATAAGTATATTTGTCCACAGAGAACTAGTGTGTGTAAGTTAGCAAGTGTAGCAGCGATTAGCTGTTTAAGTTAGCACAAATGCTAAAACAAGTTTCTTCAGTTTTAATAGAGACCGACAGCAAGCTCAATTTTAATATTTACACTGGGCAGCTGTTTAATCTGTGCTCATCTTTAATCTGCAGTCACCACAAATCTTAATATATCGGTTGCATGCTTTAAATCAACGAGGCTAGCCTGTAAATAAAGGTTGAATGAATGAATGAAAAATAGTATTTAACTATAGATAACAACCTTAATTTGTTCGGACTCTAAGTGATTTAATGTTTAGTTTCCCTGGAGGTGTCGCAATGAATTAATGAATGACATTACTGTCAGCGTACAGTAAAATGTACAATGAAATTAGGAGTATCTTCCATACAGGAAGTAATAAAAGCAAACGAACTACATCACACACTACATATGTACGCAGTACTTTATAAAAAATATACTAGTGAAGCTAGAACAGTGGTAGTTCCAGCGGTCAGGTGTTCTTAACTGTGAATGCACATCATGTAAATACTGTTGTAAAGTACCCTGATGCATGCTCAATAATCCAGGTAGATTAGATCCAAGTAGAAATGGATCAGTCTGTGGCACTGCTCAGGTGTTATGAGAGCCCAGGTTGCTCTGATAGTGGCCTTCAGCTTCTCTGAATTGTTCACATCTTCCTCTTCATCCTACAACTGTTGTAAAGTGTTCTCATATATACAATTGTCAAACACTGCTATAAAAATATAACTTTATTTCATCCAATTTTCAGGTGGCGTGCAGGCGCAGGTGCCCATGGTTTCATCATGCTGCTCCCATCGTTGGCTGCAGGACCTGCATGGCAGAATGAAAGAACTAACAGAGTGTTTGATTTGATGTTTATTCATTCATTTTAAAAGAACAATACAAGACAGTTTCATCAGATACAAGAATACAAGTAGGATAAAATGAAGGCAGCAGAAAGAAGATGAAATCTTATATCTGCCCCTGAGTGTTGCCCAAATTGTCGAGCTTATGGTATTAATGACAAGATGGTATTAACGTCCGTTGATACATGTCATGTACTTTCAATTTCTTTTTTGTTACCTGTTCTTCCATTACATTTAAACAAGTAAATATTGTATTTGTGTGATGCTGACTTTAGTAATGATAAATCTTACAGTATTTCTTTTTTTAGATTTTTTTCAATGTACACATTTCTGTTTTTCTTGTCAATTTTGGTTTGATCTGGCAGGCAACAAATAATACTCGTTTATATTTTACCACAAGTCTTCTAAATCCATATGTGAATAAGATATTCGAAGTCAGCCATTCTGAAAGTAAACGTTAGATCCAATATTTTTTGTTAAACAAACATCATTGTACAAAATAAAATGGTTCTATTACACTTTAGTTGATTTATTTAGACCACGTTTTTACCACCATGTGAACAAGTCTTAAACTGACTGTTTCTCTTCAAGGTTTACACAGAATCTTTTTCTCATTAAACCTTTATTTATACAAGGTTAGTCTCATTGATTCACAAGGACTCATGTTGTACATGAGACCTGTTTTAAACAAAATCCACAGATGAGGTACAGCCAACAAGAGATAATCAAAATTTACGTCAACAAATTTTATAACAATTTACAGCTTTACTAGAATGTTCCAAACATTAAGATGAAATTAAAGAATAAATGTAAAGTTCCAATCACAGTATAAAACAAAACTAAAAACATTTAACATTATAATGAAATGATTATGGTAAAATGACAATGTTCAGTCAAGTCATCTGGACAGTTTCTTCTTTTTTTTTTGTTCTCACAAGAAAAAAAAAACTATCCAGATGACCTGGCTGAACATTGTTGGATGATCAGTAACCAGGTGCTGGTCATAAACTTAAATTATCGTGAAAAAGTTTTATTTCAGTAAATCCATTCAAAAAGTGAAACTTGTATATTCATTCATTACACACAGACTGATTACTTGGAGCTCTTTTTTGCCTGGATTACTGCAGCGATGCGGCATGGCGTGGAGTGGATCAGTCTGGCACTGCTCAGGTGTTGAGAGCCCAGGTTGCTCTGATAGTGACCTTCAGCTCCTCTGAATTGTTATTCTGAGCAATTCTTCGAGAGACACAGCCGCCACTTTCTCTGTAAAAAATACAGTGAATACGGTAATTGTAGTTATTGGACACTGCATTAAGGAAAACTTAATTCCTTGTTTTTGCTTTATTTTCATTAAAACTAAAATCCAACATTTCCAAACATTTTGAACAATAAAACAATCTGTCCGTGCAAACCTTCAGAATCAAGCAGATAATCTCCCCAAAAGCAAAGTGTTTTGGTTTCCTTCTGTCACCTGTTGCTTCCTACTGGGCTGAGAGGTGGTCTATGTTCTCCAAGTCTGAAGCAGTCAGGGTCTTGTCAGAGAAACATAACACTGGGATTCTGCTGTAGTGCAGCGAAGAACCCTAGACTTGCCAATCCATCTTTGAATCTGTTGAGGACAGATATAGAACAGTGTAATCATTGTATTGTAGCATAGAAATGAACTACTCAATATCCTTAAACGTGTGTTAAATGCCCTTCACAACCAAAATTTTTGTTGGAATATATTTGGACTAATTTGAAATGCATAGTCTCATATACTAGGCTATGGAAGCGGATATGAGACGTATTTAAAACTAAAATGGTTTAGCAGGAATGCTTTTTCATTTCAAAGTCAAGCTGCCTTTTTTGAGTCATAAATAAAATTTAAAATGAATAAACCAAACTGCATTTTCATTTTCTTCTTCGAGACTGCTCAATTTGTAACTTAATTAAAATGATAAGTAAAATAACATTTAACATTTAATTTTCAATATATGTCTAAGTAAAAAGTGGCCAAAATTCATTTTGAAATCTCAATTTTGAAAATTAAAATGAAATAGCAGAAATGCTTTTTAATTTCAAAGTCAAGCTGCCTTTTTTGAGTCAGAAATAAAATTAAGATTAAATCATTTTCATTTTCTTATTCAGCACTGTTATCTCTCATTGAACTACAGAGCAAACTGCATTTTCATTTTCATCCTGCCCCCCTGCGCTCAAAGTGTGACAATATTCAATCTCAAAAGCAAACCCAGAGTAATTGAGACGAAATTAAAACTAAAATGGTTTAGCAGGAATGCTTTTTCATTTCAAAGTCAAGCTGCCATTTTTTGAGTCATAAATAAAATTTAAAATGAATAAACCAAACTGCATTTTCATTTTCTTCTTCGAGACTGCTCAATTTGTAACTTAATTAAAATGATAAGTAAAATAACATTTAACATTTAATTTTCAATATATGTCTTAGTAAAAAGTGGCCAAAATTCATTTTGAAATGTCAATTTTGAAAATTAAAATGAAATAGCAGAAATGCTTTTTAATTTCAAAGTCAAGCTGCCTTTTTTGAGTCAGAAATAAAATTAAGATTAAATCATTTTCATTTTCTTATTCAGCACTGTTATATCTCATTGAACTACAGAGCAAACTGCATTTTCATTTTCAGCCTGCCTCCCTGCGCTTAAAATGTGACAATATTCAATCTCAAACTCAAACCACGAGAGTGACGTAATGCGCTTGTCAGACAGCAGAGGGCTTGCGGAGTTTTAGACAGGAGGAGATAGTTTCCTCCTTCCGCTGAAAGACCTGCTGTGAACTCTTGTCACGGGCATTTTTATTTATATATTATTATTATTTCTATTTATTTACTACTGTAAATAGGCTCTGTTCACAAGTGCCGTAAATCACTTGCGCATTGACCGGAAAGGTAATTTCCAGCTTCCGGTCTAGCCCCGGTCTCTGTGAAAATAGTGCTGTCTGAATGTTTACAAGAGCTGCCCAAGACAATGTTCATCTTATCGTTGATTCCTGGTCCCCTGCTCCGACAAGCAAACGTAACAAGGGATTTAAATTGCATGTCTCAAGTTTTCTGCACAACTACGAGGGTAAGTAACGTTAGTTTGATCGCGTTGTGTTGTTGCTACCTGTTAGCGGCTAACGTTAGCCGCGATCTTTTTTTTGTGTACTCACGTTAGAGAAACAGATTTTCCACACTTAAACAAAACGGCTCATATTTTGTGATCATTCTACAAACATGCTGCTCTTCTCAGTTTCATGCAAAAATCAGGAGACAGCTGTGAAGTCGTTGTCAGGGCTCTGTGTCAGGTCCATGAAGAAAGCTGAAAAACCTCACCATAGGGTGAAGCTAGGATTGTTCAGATGACAGTTTTAAGATTGTTGGTTCAGTAACCCCACGTTCCTGTTGTTAATGTAGATTTAGCTAAGATGGTAATTAAATATTAAATAAAAATAGGATGGAATTGGCTACACTTTAAGAAGATGTAAACAGTTGAGTTTGGCCTTGCTAGTCTCCAGTGGGTTATTTGCTGCATGCATTGTTCTTTTAATTTGGTAATTCATGCATATTATTGTAGTTTTACTTTAATCTAAAGAACACACTCACAGCCCTTCTTCTTCTTCTGAAGGCTAGAAGTTACTCTCTGATTTAAGGGGGGTGAACATTTGTGCTCAAAACAGTTTTCAGTTTATTAAAAAATAGACTGTGTGCACCCTTATGTTATGTTTAACTTGTCTTCTAGTTTCCTGGAGGAATACGTCGGAGGACTGGGCAGCAGAGCAGAGGAGTGGAGCGAGGATGTCAGTGTGAGTCAGTCAATCTAGTACATTCAGCTACATACTGTATTTACATTCTTGGTCTAATTATTTTGACCTCGTGTGTTTTTATGCAGCTCTCAGAAACTAAAGTCTTCACTCCCAGACTGCTCCTCCTGTTAGCACCCTAGGAAGCAACACCTCCATTGGTCGACTGCCAGGTTTGGGAGCACCTGTACCTCCACCATTCTCCTCCAGCGGGGACATGAAGGTTTCTGAATTTAACACCACCTCTCTGTCGTCACAGTTCAGCCGTAAGTTCATCAGTATCTGTGCAGTCCTGTTTGAATGTATGTGCGTGATATAGATTTAATTATTGTGTGTGTGTGCTTGCAGGTGACTTTGGCCTGCAGCCAGATCCTTGTGCTGAGCCAGCTGGTTCAGAGACACTCCGGCCCCTCCTTGCCTCTGGCACGTCCATCTCAACAAGCAGCCCTTCTTCAGCGTCGTCTGCGCCCCAACACATCAGCACAGGCTGGCCCTGGCTGCTGCTAAATACCTTATCAGTCAAAGCAATTACAAGATTTTTTTTGTAAAATTTTCAGCCCTCATTAATCTGTTTACCTACTTGGTAGCAGATTCCATAAATCAATAAAAGTTTTATTTTAAAGGTTTTTAGCATATGATTTCTTACCTGTAAAATTTCGACCTTCTATTTCACAATTAAAGTGTTCAAATATTGAAATACAGAGGATATTGTGTTGTTACTGTGGCTAAACAAGACTAACAATAATTTAAAAAAATATCCAATTGAATGGATAATATATCTGTAATTTTCATTTAAGGCATTTGATTGTTAATATGTTTGTTTAACTTTACCCTGTTTTTGACACTATCAAATAAACAAGGTTTTTCAAAGTTGGACCTCTCAAAAAACTTAGGTACAATAGGTTAACATTCTCACATAAAATTAATTTAAGATATCCACATACCAAAATACAGTGGTCAATAAAATGTTTAGGTACTGCACTTACAAAAATGTGACATTTATTTTTATTTACCTCCAGAGAAAACAGTACAACATGTTTCCATCAAGAATATCTACTTACAAATGTAAGACAATGTCAATATACGTAAATGACAGCATTTTGTTTTTCTTCAAGACTGTGCCATCAGCTTTTCTA
>JBBPBX010087281.1:0-14735 GCA_038048925.1 Garcialebias charrua
CGTAGATCAGAGCGCTCGTAAATGGGGACTACCTGTATTGTAGTTCTGACAATAAAGTTGACTTTGACTTTGACTGCCTCTAAGCGAGCAGGTCCCCGGTTCAAATCCTGGTCCGGGGGCCTTTCTGGGTGGAGTTTGCATGTTCTCTCCGTGCATGCGTGGGTTTTCTCCGGGTGCTCCGGTTTCCTCCCACAGTCCAAAAACATGCATGTTAGGCTGATTGTTAACTCTAAATTGACCCTAGGTGCGAGTGAGACAGGTCCCTCTTGTAAATGAGTCCCCGTGGCTCAACGAGTCCAGCCTGTATAAATAAAGGTTGAATGAATGAATGAACAAACTGATATGGAGAGAACACAAATTCTGTAAGAATAAAAATACTAAATCTATTACAGTACTGTACAAAGTCAGAGACCCATTGAATGATAAAGCTCTGTATTTGTTGTATAACACAATCATTTTTCCACACTCAAAAGTATGAATGTTTACATGAAAACTGGAGTGAAAAATCTTTATTCAATTTTATTTCACTCAGCATGTAGCTTGCAGATAGGCAGATAGGCAGCCGTGGCATAGTGGTAATGGCACTCGTCCACCGATCGGAAGGTTGGAGGTTCGAATCCCGTTTCCCCACACCATGTGTCGTGTCCCTGGGCAAGACACTTAACCCCGAGTTTCTCCCGGTAGGACTGGATGGCGCCTTGCATGGCAGTCTGCCGCTACCGGTGTATGAATGTGTGTATGAATGGTTGGATGGTTGGTATTGTAAAGCGCTTTGGGGCCCCTCATAGGGGGCTGGAAAGCGCTATATAAATAAGCTCCATTTACCATTTGTCCTTCGTCCAGGAAGGACAAAGATGCCTTCCTGACAAAACCGCCGTTCACATAAAGCGCATGTGTCTCCGCGGAGAAACTTATGAACCGATACGGTCCATAGCAGGGTTTCCAGGCCGAAGGCCTGTAAGTCGATGTCCTCGTAAGTCGGGGACCACCTGTACAATCCCGCCGCCTTCAGATAAAAGTGACCAATGCAATCCCGCCTTGACCGTGGAATAGGTGATATTTAGTATTTTTATTCTTACAGAATTTGTGTTCTCTCCATATCAGTTTGTTCATTCATTCATTCAACCTTTATTTATACAGGCTGAACTCGTTGAGCCACGGGGACTCATTTACAAGAGGGACCTGTCTCACTCACACCTAGGGTCAATTTAGAGTTAACAATCAGCCTAACATGCATGTTTTTGGACTGTGGGAGGAAACCGGAGCACCCGGAGAAAACCCACGCATGCACGGAGAGAACATGCAAACTCCACCCAGAAAGGCCCCCGGACCAGGATTTGAACCGGGGACCTGCTCGCTTAGAGGCAGTCAAAGTCAACTTTATTGTCAGAACTGCAATATGTACAGGACATACACAGGACCGAAATTGCGTTTCTCTCAGTCCCTCGGTGCAACAGTAACCATCTAAACACTAAACACTAAAACATTTAATAAACATAAGCATAAAATAGTAAAAAAGTGTAACACTGTCCTGAGTTTTTTCATAATACAGGTAGTCCCCGAATTACGAGCGCTCTGATCTACGAGGTTCCAGACTTACGAGCTGGCGAATTTTTGGAAAAAACGCAAAAAATACTGAGTTTTCATGTGTTTTTTCACCACAGTTAGTTAGATAAACATATGGACACACGTTTCCGATCATTTTTATGCACTCATAAGCAGTTTTTTGATGAAAATAGAGTGTTTGTAGTCGCGCTAGCGAAACCGTTCCAATTTACGAGCGAAATTTCGGACTTACGAGAGACATGGCAACCGTTCCAAATTACGAGATTTCCGGTTTACGAGCGCCTCGTTGTAACGGATCTCGCTCGTAAATCGGGGACTACCTGTAGTATAAAAGTATGAAAATTTACACCAACACTGAAACACCAAACACCCCTAAAACACCAAACACCCAATGAACATAAGCATAAAATGAAATAATAAAAGTGTAATACTGTCCTGAGTTTTTGCATAGTAGTATAAAAAGTATAAAACGTATATCTATAAAATAAACTGAAGTTTCTAGCGTTGACATTTGCAAAGAGTCATCAACATCTCCAAAAGTTTGGTCTGTGTTGTAAAAAGCTGCACTTTGAACCTGCAGAAGGAATGTTGTTGTTGGAATATGGGGAGATGTTTTGTTTTGGCTACTGGGGGGATGTTTTGAGCACACAAAAGACTTCAGCCCCAGGGGGTCACACAAACCTAATTGAATGCAAATCCCTCAATCTGTCATTTTGCAGTCTCTGGTAAGTGTAGTACTCATCTGAATATTCTGGTATTCCTAGTGTTAAACCATTCAGTTGAAGGTTTATTTGGAATCATTGAGAATAAATAATTTATTCTCGGCAGCACCATCATTTTTACTGAGGCAACTCTTCCCATAAGTGATATGGGTAGAGATCTCCATCTAGTAAGATCGTCTTCAGTTTTCTTTAGAATATAGAATAGAATAGAATAGATCTTTATTGACCTTGACATTGCACCGGGGCACAAAGACAACGTAATTGATTACGCACATTCATCATAGGATAGGGACGAGCGCACGAAGTCGCAGCAGTATAAAAACCGCGCCACCACAATCAACAGATATGGAAAAGGGAATGACACAGAACAGGTAAGAACGTGGTATTCAAAAAAAGAATCTATCATAATTTGCCAATAGACACTCCATGATAAAGTCCAAAAAAACTCTACCAGCTTAGCACATTTAGACGGGACAAGATGCATTTATGACGGCAGGCGGGAGGAACAGTCTGTGTGTATCACTTCAAGATAAGAACAGTTCGCTGGTCTCAGAGCTCGGCTCCAACCGAGAACGCACACACAGAAACCTCTGGGGGGAGGGGGGAGGGCAGCGGGTCCCTTCAGCTTCCCAGCTCAGGAGAAGATTTGTAGACAGCCTTCAGTCCAAGGCCAGAGGCCAGATTAGATTAGATTTGTTGCTTTATTTTCCAGTCAGACCACAGTGCTCTTTTTACTGCAGTCTTCTAGTCCAGGTGCTGCTTCTGGGTCCAAATCGCCGAATCGAGAGAGGTTCCGAGCTAAAAAGATCCTTCCGTATGTGCCCTGTTTGAATCCGAGCGGCTGTAAACGAGTCCCACACACCGCAGGTCCGCGGCAGCCACCGCTTCTCCCCACCGTGTGGTTCAGCCCGCACAACAGCTGGGAAGGTCATTCAAAGCCTGGATCAAAGCATTTTTGCTGAGCAGGAAGTCTCGCCAGCACGCCGAACGCGGCGGTCCCCTCAGCCTTCAGTGGCAGGAGCCACCAGTATCCCAATAAACCACAGAGATTCCACGTCCCCGACAGAATGAGCGGACAGTTACATTAGCCTGCTCATCGAGTCCATAATGTAGCTCACCGCATGCGTGTCGAAAGGGCGCTCTGGCTCTCCCTGGCCAGTGCGCTTCGCGGAAATTTTTGTTATCGATAGTATCGATAGATGAAATGGCCCAGAAAACAGTCCACGCACATAAATCCATTCCAAATTGGTTCGAGCGAGCGCTGAAGAGTTATAGACGAGACAAATGCAGAAGCAGGGGGGGGGTAAAACCAGGAGCAAAAGGAGATGCGACCAGCCCTGCCGAGAGCGGAAGTAAGATAATGTATTTAATAATGGGATATGATTTAATTTTATTAAATCCTCTAATTTAGGAGAGATATTAACACCTAAATATTTAATGTTACCTGATTGCAGTCTTTCATTAAGAGAATTATTAAACACGCAATTTATTGGAAGAACTGTAGATTTTGTCCAGTTTATAGAGTAATCAGAAACTTTTGAGAATGAGTTTATTAACTTGATAACATTAGATATTGAGTTTCCTGAGTTCTCAAGAAAAAGCAAAACATCATCAGCATAAAGACTAATTTTATGTTCTATGTTTCTACCCTTTATTCCTTTAATATCAGCACTTTGCCTTATTGCTGCTGCTAAAGGTTCAATAAAAATAGCAAATAATGCTGGTGAAAGTGGGCAACCTTGCCTGGTGCCCCTCTGTAAACAGAAGCTTGAAGATAATTGATTATTTGTCCTGACGCACGCTGTTGGTGAACTATATAATATTTTTAACCAGTTAAAGCTGCTATATGTAACTTTTCTAACAATATATTTTTAACATATTTCTTCACTCTGTCACTAGATTGATGTTAGAGAGGTAATCTCTGAAAAAAACTTTAAAAAAATATTGTCCCCTTGCTTCTCCAGGTGGTAAATAAGCATTTCTAAAAAGAAAAAGTGACCCGCCATTTTCCAGCCAATAAAAACAAAGTTTGTAACCAGCCAATAAAAACAGAGCTTGAATTTGAATCAGCCAATAAAAACAGAGCTTGAATTTGAATTTCAACAGACCACAAGGGGGCAGAGCCATATATGGCTCTGAGGGGGAGGGATCAGAATGCTTTGCTTGTTGAAATTTTTTCTAAGTGCTGATGTTCTACAGAAACTGCAGACTGAACCTTTAATGAAGTAATTCCCAAAACCAAATTTATTTAAGGTAGCAAATAAAAAATTCCAATTTACTCTATCGAATGCTTTTTCAGCATCTAAAGAAAAAATAGCTGTTTCAATATTTTTAAAATACGAATACTCTATTACATTATATAATCTGCGAGTGTTTGTGTTCGAGTGTCTTCCCTTTATGAATCCGGTTTGGTCTGGATGTATAATAACAGGAGTTATCTTCTCTAGTCTTTTTGATAAGACTTTACAAATTATTTTAACATCTACATTAATAAGAGAGATTGGACGATAACTGGTAGGTAATACTGGGTCTTTGCCTGATTTTAATAAGAGACTAATGTTAGCTGAATTCATATGTGTTGGTAGCCTGCCATTTCCTTCTGACTCAAGTAGCACTCTATAGAATATCGGTTCCAGTATATCCCAGAATTCTTTATAGAATTCCACTGGATAGCCATCAGGACCTGGAGATTTCTTATTAGGCATGCTTTTAATTGCTTCATGGAGCTCATCTGATGTTAATGGTGAGTCTAGTTTTGATGACTGACTAATATCTAGTTTTGGAAGTGTTACTTTCTCCAAGAATTCATTAATATCCTCATTAGATGGATTTATTTGTGGAGTGTATAGAGTTTTATAGAAATCTTTAAAAACATCGTTTATTTTTCCCTCATCATAAAATATATTTCCATTTTCATCTTTAATACCATATATAGATGTTTTTTCTTTGTTTAATTTGAGTTGATTAGCTAAAAAGTTCCCTGATTTATTACCGTATTCAAAATGATCTAATCTAAGTCTTTGTATCAAGAATTTATTTTTCTTATCAATATATTCATTTAGTTCTAATTTTAATTTGCGTAGCTTTTGCTGTGTTTCCTCACCTTGTAGACCTTCTAACAATTTAATGGATTTCTCTAATTCATCAATACGTTTATTTTCTTTTTTCTTTTTATTTGTTGAATAGGATATTATTTTACCTCTCATGACTGTTTTCCCAGCCTCCCAAAGTGTACATGCTGAAGTTCCTGGCAAGTCATTAAACTCTAGATACGATGCCCATTCTTTTTTAAAATATTGCAAAAATTCTTCTTCTTGTAGCAGTGATGTATTTAATCTCCAATTTATATTTTTTGTTGTTGTTTTTTTTTAAATCTAAATTTACAGTAACTGGTGCATGATCGCTGACAGCAATAGGGTGTATCTTAGTGTCTGAAATGTTTGTCATCAATGAATTGCTTACTATGAAATAATCTAGACGAGAATATGAGTGATGCACATGTGAAAAGAATGAATATTCTTTGCTATCAGGGTGAAAACAACGCCATGCATCGCAGAGCCCATAATCATTCATATACTGTTTAACTATATTTATAGATTGCCAACTGCGTTGAGTTCCCGCTGCATTCAGTCTGTCTAATTTGTCATCTAAACCAAAGTTGAGATCACCTCCCATCACCAGTGAGGAATCCATGTGATTTGATAGGGTGGAAAAAAAATCATGAAAAAAAGCTGCGTCGTCTACATTCGGTCCATATATGCTAACAATACAATAATTTTGTCTAAATATTGATAACTTTAATATTATATATCTACCGTGCGGGTCTATAACCTGATCTAATACTGTGAAGTTAACATTTTTATTTATTAAAATTGCCACCCCTCTTTGTCTTGAATTATAACATGCTGAGAATACATTAGGAAACTCTGAAGATTTAAGCTCCTCCACAGTTGATGCCAATTTATGAATTTCTTGGAGTAATACAACATCTGCCTTTAATCTTTTAATCTGGTTAAAAATTCTATATTTTTTACGTTGGCTACCGGCTCCATTAATGTTCCATGTGACAAACCCTAAGGTACCCATACCTGTGCTAATGATAATATAGCTAAACCACACCCATTATCTGAAATATATAAGATAGTAATATATCCAGACAAAAACATATCCCTTAATGAATAACTATATATGATTTTTAAATAAAGTAATTGCTGTTTCTTTTGAAAATGAATCAGGGAAGTTTTCATTCATAAAGTAATTGTATGGATATACAAAGACGTGTGTGAACCCTTGTGCTTGTGCGCTGATAATTGTTGAGTTAGAAAAATATAGACAAGAAAACAAAGAGAAATGATATACATGGAAACATAATTCAGATAAGAAAAAACAACAAAAACACCCTCTTACCACATCAAGTGTCATCCCACCTTGTGTATCACCACTATCTGAGTGTGTCCCACCACCGAGCTGTGCTGAAAAAAAATTAAATATATCTGGTAAGTAATATTAACAAATACTATATTTAATAATATTAATCAATATTAGCAACCGATATAGTTCTTACCTTGATCATATGGCTAATAAAGCCAAGGAGTAGTTTCTGGATCTCTAAACAGCTGACCGTTTATATAGAGTTTATCCACGGAGATGTTAGCTCTTATTCCTTCGCTTATATTTTTCTTTCTTATCGGGAATAGTACTTTCCTTCTGCTCAGGATTTCTGCAGGATATTGATCGTTCATACTAAAATGTGTCCCACGTAGTTCCCTACCTCGGCTTTTAACCTGTTCCTTTTGTTTATAATGTTCGAATTTAGCTATTATCGGGCGCGGTCTAGTGTTCCCAGGCCGTTTAGCACCGAGGCGGTGAACTCGATGAAAAGTAATTGCTTTAATGGATTCACTCGGCAACTTTAGCTGTTTTTGAAAGAAGTCCCGAACCAAGGCCTCCGGATTCAGATACTGTCACTTTTAAATACCGTCACTTTTAAATACTGTAACTTTTAGATACCGTCTCTTTTAGATACTGTCACTTTTAGTTACTGTCACTTTTGGATGCCGTCACTTTTAGACACCATCACTTTTAGACACTGTCACTTTTAGATACTGTCACTTTTAGATACTGTCACTTTTAGATACCGTCACCTTTAGATGCCGTCACTTTTAGATACTGTCACTTTTAGATACCGTCACTTTTAGACACTGTCACTTTTAGATACCGTCACTTTTAGATACCGTCACTTTTAGATACCGTCACTTTTAGATAACGTTACTTTTAGAGACCGTCACTTTTAGATACCGTCACTTTTGGATACCGTCACTTTTGGATACCGTCACTTTTAGATATCGTCACTTTTAGACACAGTCACTTTTAGACAACATCACTTTTAGACACCGTCACTTTTAGATACGGTCACTTTTAGATACTGTCACTTTTAGATACTGTCACTTTTAGATACAGTACTATCACTTTTAGATACCGTCACTTTTAGATACTGTCACTTTTAGATACTGTCACTTTTAGATACTGTCACTTTTAGATACTGTCACTTTTAGATACCGTCACTTTTAGACACCGTCACTTTTAGATACTGTCACTTTTAGATACTGTCACTTTTAGATACCGTCACTTTTAGATACTGTCACTTTTAGATACCGTCACTTTTAGACACCGTCACTTTTAGATACCGTCACTTTTAGACACTGTCACTTTTAGATACTGTCACTTTTAGACACCGTCACTTTTATATACTGTCACTTTTAGATACTGTCACTTTTAGATACTGTCACTTTTAGACACCGTCACTTTTATATACTGTCACTTTTAGATACCGTCACTTTTAGACAGCGTGTCGTTTAGACACGTCACTTTTAGATACCGTCACTTTTAGATACCGTCACTTTTAGATACTGTCACTTTTAGATACTGTCACTTTTAGATACTGCCACTTTTAGATACCGTCACTTTTAGACACCGGCACTTTTAGATACTGTCACTTTTAGATACTGTCACTTTTAGATACTGTCACTTTTAGATACTGTCACTTTTAGACACTGCCACTTTTAGATACCGTCACTTTTAGACACCGTCACTTTTAGATACTGTCACTTTTAGATACTGTCACTTTTAGATACTGTCACTTTTAGATACTGTCACTTTTAGATACCGTCACTTTTAGATACTGTCACTTTTAGATGCTGTCACTTTTAGATACCGTCACTTTTAGACACTGCCACTTTTAGATATTGTCACTTTTAGATACCGTCACTTTTAGACACCGTCACTTTTAGATACTGTCACTTTTAGACACTGCCACTTTTAGATACCGTCACTTTTAGAAACCGTCACTTTTAGACACCGTCACTTTTACATACCGTCACTTTTAGATACCGTCACTATTGGTCAATGTCACTTTTAACACATCACTTTTAGACACCGTCACTTTTAGATACGTCACTTTTAGATACCGTCACTTTTAGATACCGTCACTTTTGGACACTGTCACTTTTAACACGTCACTTTTGACACCGTCACTTTTAGATACGTCACTTTTAGATACCGTCACTTTTAGATACCGTCACTTTTAGATACCGTCACTGTTGGACACTGTCACTTTTAACACGTCACTTTTAGACACCGTCACTTTTAGATACGTCACTTTTAGACACCGTCACTTTTAGATACCGTCACTTTTAGATACCGTCACTTTTGGACACTGTCACTTTTAACACGTCAATTTTAGACACCGTCACTTTTAGATACGTCACTTTTAGACACCGTCACTTTTAGATACTGTCACTTTTAGATACTGTCACTTTTAGACACTGTCACTTTTAGATACTGTCACTTTTAGATACCGTCACTTTTAGATACTGTCACTTTTAGATGCTGTCACTTTTAGATACCGTCACTTTTAGACACTGCCACATTTAGATATTGTCACTTTTAGATACCGTCACTTTTAGACACCGTCACTTTTAGATACTGTCACTTTTAGACACTGCCACTTTTAGATACCGTCACTTTTAGAAACCGTCACTTTTAGACACCGTCACTTTTACATACCGTCACTTTTAGATACCGTCACTATTGGTCAATGTCACTTTTAACACATCACTTTTAGACACCGTCACTTTTAGATACGTCACTTTTAGATACCGTCACTTTTAGATACCGTCACTTTTGGACACTGTCACTTTTAACACGTCACTTTTGACACCGTCACTTTTAGATACGTCACTTTTAGATACCGTCACTTTTAGATACCGTCACTTTTAGATACCGTCACTTTTAGATACCGTCACTGTTGGACACTGTCACTTTTAACACGTCACTTTTAGACACCGTCACTTTTAGATACGTCACTTTTAGACACCGTCACTTTTAGATACCGTCACTTTTAGATACCGTCACTTTTGGACACTGTCACTTTTAACACGTCAATTTTAGACACCGTCACTTTTAGATACGTCACTTTTAGATACCGTCACTTTTAGATACCATCACTTTTAGATACGTCAATTTTGGATACCGTCACTTTTGGATACCGTCACTTTTAGAAACCGTCACTTTTAGACACAGTCACTTTTAGACACCATCACTTTTAGACACCGTCACTTTTAGATACGGTCACTTTTAGATACTGTCACTTTTAGATACTGTCACTTTTAGATACTGTCACTTTTAGATACCGTCACTTTTAGATACCGTCACTTTTAGATACTGTCACTTTTAGATACTGTCACTTTTAGATACTGTCACTTTTAGATACCGTCACTTTTAGATACTGTCACTTTTAGATACTGTCACTTTAAGATACTGTCACTTTTAGATACCGTCACTTTTAGACACTACCACTTTTAGATACTGTCACTTTTAGATACCGTCACCTTTAGACACCGTCACTTTTAGATACTGTCACTTTTAGACACTGCCACTTTTAGATACCGTCACTTTTAGACACCGTCACTTTTAGATACTGTCACTTTTAGATACTGTCACTTTTAGATACTGTCACTTTTAGATACTGTCACTTTAGATACTGTCACTTTTAGATACCGTCACTTTTAGATGCTGTCACTTTTAGATACTGTCACTTTTAGATACTGTCACTTTTAGATACTGTCACTTTTAGATACCGTTACTTTTAGACACTGCCACTTTTAGATATTGTCACTTTTAGATACCGTCACTTTTAGACACTGCCACTTTTAGATATTGTCACTTTTAGATACCGTCACTTTTAGACACCGTCACTTTTAGATACTGTCACTTTTAGACACTGCCACTTTTAGATACTGTCACTTTTAGACACCGTCACTTTTAGATACTGTCACTTTTAGATACCGTCACTTTTGGACACTGTCACTTTTAGACACCGTCACTTTTAGACACCGTCACTTTTACATACCGTCACTTTTAGATACCGTCACTTTTGGACACTGTCACTTTTAACACTTCACTTTTGACACCGTCACTTTTAGATACGTCACTTTTAGATACTGTCACTTTTAGATACTGTCACTTTTAGATACTGTCACTTTTGGACACTGTCACTTTTAGACACCGTCACTTTTAGACACCGTCACTTTTACATACCGTCACTTTTAGATACCGTCACTTTTGGACACTGTCACTTTTAACACGTCGCTTTTAGACACTGTCACTTTTAGATACGTCACTTTTAGATACCGTCACTTTTAGATACTGTCACTTTTAGATACCGTCACTTTTGGACACTGTCACTTTTAACACGTCACTTTTAGACACCGTCACTTTTAGATATGTCACTTTTAGATACAGTCACTTTTAGATACCGTCACTTTTAGATACCGTCACTTCTGGACACTGTCACTTTTAACACGTCACTTTTAGACACCGTCACTTTTAGATACGTCACTTTTAGGTACCGTCACTTTTAGATACCGTCACTTTTAGATACCGTCACTTCTGGACACTGTCACTTTTAACACGTCACTTTTAGACACCGTCACTTTTAGATACGTCACTTTTACATACCGTTACTTTTAGATACCGTCACTTTTGGACACTGTCACTTTTAACACGTCACTTTTAGACACCGTCACTTTTAGATACGTCACTTTTAGACACCGTCACTTTTAGATACCGTCACTTTTAGATACCATCACTTTTAGATACGTCACTTTTAGACACTGTCACTTTTAGATACCATCACTTTTAGATACCATCACTTTTAGATACCGTCACTTTTAGACACCATCACTTTTAGATACCATCACTTTTAGATACCGTCACTTTTAGACACCGTCACTTTTAGATATCGTCACTTTTATGTTTATGTTTATTAAATGTTTCAGTGTTTTAGTGTTTAAATGGTTACTGTTGCACCGAGGGACTGAGAGAAACGCAATTTCAATCCTGTGTATGTCCTGTACATATTGCAGTTCTGACAATAAAGTTGACTTTGACTTTTGACTTGACTTTGACTTTTAGATACTGTCACTTTTAGATACCGTCACTTTTAGATATTGTCACTTTTAGATACTGTCACTTGTAAATACTGTCACTTTTAGACACTGTCACTTTTAGACACCGTCACTTTTAGATACTGTCACTTTTAGATACCGTCACTTTTAGATACGGTCACTTTTAGATACTGTCACTTTTAGACACTGTCACTTTTAGACACTGTCACTTTTAAATACTGTCACTTTTAGACACCGTCACTTTTAAATACTGTCACTTTTAGATACCGTCACTTTTAGATACCGTCACTTTTAGACACCGTCACTTTTAGATACTGTCACTTTTAGACACTGTCACTTTTAGATACCGTCACTTTTAGACACTGTCACTTTTAGATACCGTCACTTTTAGATACCGTCACTTTTAGACACCGTCACTTTTAGACGCTGTCAAAACACTTCAAATAATTAAAACTGGCATTCCTTAAGGGAACGCATTTCGCCTCCTGCATCAGTGTTTGAAACAAAGCTCTCTCTTTATCCATTAATAATCAGAATGTATGTTCGGATATGTCTCAGCTACTCCCACTAAACTTTAGCTGTATTTTGTCTGTTTTATTTTAGAGGTCAAGTATCTGTGCAGCCATCTTGAACTGGGTTAATCAGTTGCAGATGTATATCCATTGATTACCTTCTGAGAGTTTCATTAAAATGGGTTCAACAGACAAACACTCACAGACACAACCAAAACCAATTTGCCTGTTTGCTCTTGGTGGTGGGTGATAATTACAGTACCAACCGATACGTCATGTCACTGCTGAAAAACTTGTTTTAAAATAAATGCCGAGTCTTTTCCATTTGATTAATCAGTTGTCTTTTTGTGCCACTGGCCTCGAGCCAAACACAGCATGGATCAAATATTGAATGATTCTTTCAATAGCTCTGAATAAAACAAAGAACCTTTTTTAAATTTTAAGTAAAAAGAGCTAAATTATGCGTTTTCTCTTCCAGACTCAGTCTAATGTTGGCTATGAGTTGTGCTGTGAGAGACGCAGCAATCTGAGCACTCAGGAATTTTCTCACAACCTTTTGGCCAGTTCTTCCTGCCCACCCTGCCAACCCAGACTGACCGTTGCTCTAAACTCTGCAGACTCTGGAATGTTTTCCTCTTCGTTTTATTTCAGCACGACAGTCTGCTCTGAGACTCCAAACCTGACCAGTTGAACTCCTTTCAAACTGACACGGGAGTGGATTTTCAAAACTCCTGTCCTGTCCCGCTCCTGGTAACATAACTCCTGCTCCCAGTCAGAATGACTCCCAATCCTGTACTGCACCCGTTTTTTCTCTTCCATTTAATTTTTAGGAAATACATTGAATTTGATTTAATCTTCTACCCATTCCATTTTAAATTACTTTGTGTTCTGCAGTTGTATTTCAAAAGATATGGCAACAGGAAGAGTTCATCTGTGGTGAAATAGAGAGGCAATGATTGTATTAATCCAAACTAAAACCTTCACTAAAGGTCACAAAATAAATGATACATGACCTGTAGTCCATATAATTTTCTACGGAGATCAGCTGCTGACTCCCTGTTTCTAGCTCTTTTGGAGGTCAGTTACAGTAAAAACAAAACAACCAAACAAAACAACAACAACAACAACAACAAAAAACAGTACATGGGTCACACCATGAACCCAAGCAGAATACAGTATATAAAGTTGAATTTTACTAATTTATTGAGCAATTGTTTCCTTTAAACAGTGACATTAATGTCATGTTTTAAATTGCTTAAAAAAGAAAAAGAAATATAATGTACCAAGCAAGAGAACGCAACAAATAAAAATGCTTAAAGTCATTATTATACATTGGACGACGTCCTCAAGAAGTTCAGTCTGTGTGGTTGAGGTAACGAGCTCGTTTCAGTGAAGCAGGCTGTCGTGCAGCTGGCCAGATTCAGAGCATCGTGTACAGACTGGAGCATTGCAGGTCTCATACTCCAGAGTGAAGGCTTATTGAAAGAAAACTACAAAATAGTGGCGCCTGTCCAAAGTTTTTATTTATTCATTTAAATTTTTGTCCTATTGGTTTGTTCCCACTCCTGTCTGATTCTGTAACTTTTTGTCCTGTCCCATCCCAATCATGTGAGTTATATTAAAGCTGACTCCTGTCCTGCTGGAAACCTGAAAAAAATGTAATCCTCTATTTCTCTGCTTTGTTCCTTTGAGCAACGCGCATATCATATCTCCTTGGTAGCAGGTGTCATTCTGGGAGGAGGAATACCAGAAGTCCTTTTTTTTAACATACATTTCTTATTTTCCTCTATCTTAACAAAAATACAGATAAAGTGTTCCTTTCAGCTGCTCACTTCTTCAGGGGTTGCCACAGTGATGAAAGATTTAATAATAATAATAATAATAAATTCAAATTTATACCGCACTTTTCATTAATAAAAATCTCAAAGTGCTACAACAAATAAAACAAGATTTGGCATTTTCTTTTACACCACATGTCCTTCTTGACACAACCTGGACTTGAACCCACAACCTCAGGATTACAAGACTGCAGTACTGATCACCGATCTACAGCTCATGAAACTATAAAAAAATGTCAACAATTTGTTAAAAATGGTTAGCTTTATAATATTGACAAAGTTTATTTGCAGTATTTATTCAACAATGAGTTCATTTCAAGCTTCTAGTGAAGCTGACCAGTAAAGGGCCCCATCAGAAAGTGGAAATGGTCCATGGGCCACCAGTTGATGATTGCTGGTGTTGTGCATTAACATGGATTCTTGTGGTGGATTCTTGTGGTTTCATTCACTTCTTCCTCTCACATCTGCAAATGATTTGTGCTGCAAATTGAGGGATAGCATACGGAAATAATACCCGTGAGCCGTCGATGAAGCATTTCAAGCTGCTGGAGCCAGACGATGCTTTGGAAGAAGAACCATGGTCAGAAAGCTCTGCTTTTAGATCAACTCACAGTTGGTGTGGTGGAGGTC
>JBBPBX010087282.1:0-14735 GCA_038048925.1 Garcialebias charrua
GCAGACACATGACATTTTGCACTCCCGGTCGCCATTTTCCGGGGATACCCGTTCAGTTAAACAGAGGAAGTCCATGCCTTAGCTGCTACCTCGTAAGGATCAATGTTGATAATTGAAGCTAACTTCACCATGTAACGTTCTCTGGCTTCAAGGTTGAGTTTCTCTCTATAAGGCTTCTGCTCATTTTTATATCTAGTTTGCATTTTGCTGATGTTATTGTTCTGTATCGCACTGTGTCTAACATGGACTTCCTCTGTTTAAATGAACGGGTATCCCCGGAAAATGGCGACCGTAAGTGCAAAAAGATATGAGCCGTGACGTCACGTGCAAAAGACCGATAATGAGCCAGAATGAAGGAGTAACAACTTCCTACATCTTACCTTTTTTCAACACTGTTGTCTTGAAACTGGTATGTGATTCTGAAAAAAAAAAAAAAAAAGATGGCGTTGTGCGAACCCCGCCCCCGCCCCAATATGTACGCTTTTGATTGGTTAACTCGCACGACGTCAGTCAGTGGCCGCGCTCGATTGGCCCGTTTGAATTTGCCCGGGTAGACTTGAAAAGTTTCTAAACACAGCGAAATGTTAACCAATAGGTCTGACAAACATACACCGAAACTGTACGGTTCAGTTTCTATTTGTAAACGGAGCTAAATTAATAAGTACACGCCAATATTCATGCATTTTTATGTTAGTTGACATATTAAACTGCGACATACGTACAAAACAATGTAGGTATTTTTAAATAAACATAGATAAGATTAAATTAATATCACCAACCTTACTGCAGAGGTGCTCAGAGTAGCATTAAATTCCAGGGTTCAGTCAGACCACACGTTGCAAACCACCAGCACTTTGAAATCCGGAAGAAGTTGTGAGGTAGGGAGATACCACAGTAAAAAAAAAAAAGAAGGGGGTGGACCGCTCCACTTTCTTATAAAGTAGTACCTTGTTTTCGTGACTACACGTTATGCAAAAACAGTAAGTAATAATATTTACTGACAAGTAAGGTAATGTACTGAGAAAAATTACAACCAATTGTCCTAAACATTTAAGCTTATTTAAAATGTGATAACCCCCGCAAAATGCTCTCACCCAGAGCTGGGAGTGGAGGGGAGGGGGGGAAGAGAGTAGGAGGGGTGTTGAGGAGCATACTGTAATGTCTATGGTGAGGAGGACAGAGTAATTCTCGAAGTCGACGTGATGTCACGCATCACGTGATTTCAACATCAGGTTTCGTTGTGGGGGTAAACTGCGGTTTAGACCATTGGAATTCGTTTTGTTCAGAGGCTCTGGTTTTGTTTGCTATAAAGTCGAATCGAATATTTTTGTGTAGCACACATCTTTGGAAGGATGTCTTATGAATACGAAGACAGTTTACTACCAGATGCGCGACAGTATGAAAGTGAAACTGTCTGGACTCCAAAAATGTCCGTATAAACTACCGGTTGATATGTGGGTAAATAATAATAATATATACAGTGTTTGTACCTCTTTATTTTATCTTTTTTAATGTTCTGATTTATTTGCACAACGGGAGCTGCAAAATTATTTTATTGTTCATTATCTAACAGCAGTTAAGACTTATAAACACACATGGTTAACTTGCAAACACTGTGGTTATGTGCAATAAGGTTATGTGCAATAATGGCCACCTGACTTTTTGATATGGCTGATACTGTTGCTTTTACTGTATTTTTTATTTTATGTTTTTATTCTATTTTTACCTCTGTATTTTATCTTTCTTAATGTTCTGATGTATTTGCACAACGGGAGCTGCAAAATTATGTCGTTCATTGTCTGTGGACCGCACAATGAAAGACTGCAGTGTTCTTTTCAGTGCAACAATAACAATAAAAATTGTTTTCTCTAATTGTTTATTCTTTATCATCTTGTTTGTTAGCTGTTGTATACAAGCAAAAGTTAATTAAGTCTCACAGTGTTGCAGAACAAGTATGTTTGTCAAAGTGAAGCAAAGACGCACATTCAATACTGTTAATGACACCTATACTTTAAGCTTGTTTAAACTTCATGTCAGTGGTAGAACTAATATTTTTAAAAGCTTTTCATACTAACATACTACATACAACATACTAACTTTACATACTTTTCATACAAAATAAGGAAATATTTCTTGATTTCAATATCATAAATGAAGGTTGAATGAATAAAGGAATACTTGCTTTATATAAAAAATAGTGTCTTTCTTGACCACTAAACAACTAATATTTTTTACAAAAAAGTCTTTCTGTAAACACGTTTTAAAATAAATAATATAATAAAGACAGTCTTTCAACATCAAAATCAGTGTTTTATTTTTATTTTATGAAATTGTGTACACATGGGTCTTAGCATCCAAACAAACATATAAATTGTAAAAGAAAAACTAATACACTCTTCTCTAAAATATCTGAAAAATATATTTCTGAATCAAAGCCCCAGTTCTCACATAGCACAGGGACCCAAACAGCTGTAACTGTGCAAAAGAAATATCTCAAAATAAATGTTTTTTTCCTTCATAATAAAACCAAAAACACAGCTGTGCACTTAAAATTTCAACAGAAAACATATCCATAAAGTAATAACAAAAATATATTTCTGAATCAAAGCCCCAGTTCTCACACACATAGCACAGGGACCTTTATTAACAAACAGCTGTAACTGTGCAAAAGAAATATCTCAAAATAAATGATTTTTTCCTTCATAATAAAACCAAAAACACAGTTGTGCACTTAAACATCTCGTTTGTAGCTGCCAGGGCCACCCAGTCATTTACACATGAATTCATCATGTCAGCATCGTCAACGTCAATCACCCTTAAAGCTGCCATCAACGGCAGTTTTTACACAGCAGGAGGTGGGGGGGGGGTGCAGGAGCGGGTGAAGGGTTTGTATTCAGTGAGGGAGAGGAGGAGGGGCTGGATGCAGGCGCAGATTCATGAGTGAAACAGTGGAGTTGGGTCAGTAAACCAGTGGTTGTACCTCATTAACAAAAGCTGTTCAAACCTCCTATCCGAAAGTCTATTTCTTCTAGGTGTGAGCACGAGACCTCCCAGACTAAAAAGACGTTCCACAGGAGCACTTGAAGGTGTTGGAGTGTTATACTTCATGAAAATTTTCTTAATGTTTGAAAATTTATGCAGAATTTGAAGATCATATGCTGACCTCAGGTATTCCATGACTTCCTGTTCTGCAGAGTAGGTCTCGTCTGGCTGTGTCTCAAAAGTGAAAAAGTCCATCACACCTTGGCTAGCAGTTGTGACGGGACTCTGTGGTGCAGGTTCAGAAGCCGTTGTGACGGGACTCTGAGGTGCAGGTTCAGAAGCCGTTGTGCGGCACGCTGCTATCAGAAGCTCTTTTACTCTCTCCCTCCTATCTGCGTCTCTTAGCCATCGGAGTTTGAAATTAGGACAACTGACAGCTGCAAGTAGGGCATCTTTGTTGTCCAGCATACCGGCAAAACGAGTCTGGATAGCCTGAAAAATATAATTGATATGTTTTGATACATGGCCTACTAATATGCAATTGAATTACAGTACAGTACTTGCAAACCATGCCTAATGTGGGATCAATATCATGACTTTTTTTTAAGAGTGTGTCTCAGTTTAATTTTTGTTAATAAATGATAAAGCAGCTTATTTTAGGATGTACCGCTTACAGCTTTATTCAGCTTACTTCAATGTTTTAGTACTTTTACTGACTTATTTCTGCTAATTTCAGATCTGTATGCTCCTTTCTGCAAATTTTTGGAAGAATCGGATATTTCTGCTATTTCAGCTACTATTTAGCTATTTTATGATAATTTCAGCTTTTTCAGCTATTTCCACATTTTTTTTATCAATCCAACTTTTTTCAGCCTAATTCAGCAAAACCATGCTCACCCACTTCCTTCTGGTAATTTAAGATTATTTATGTTTGTTTTAGATTTGTTCTGCTGTTTTTGACCAATTTCAGCTGTTTTCAGATAATTTCAACTTTATTTTGCTTATTTCTGCTTATTTCAGACTTTTTGCAATTTCAGATTGTTTCAGATATTTCATATTATGCTGCTTTGTGATTATTTCTGCTAGTGTCAGCTTCTTCTGTTATTTTAGCTACTATTAAGCTGTTTTATGCTAATTTAGGCTTGTTTCAACACAATCCACATTATTTGCACTCATTTCAACTTTTTCCAGCCTAATTCTGCAAAACTATAATCTCTCTACAAATTTCTAAGACATTTAAGCTTCTTTCTGCTATTTTAGATAATATTCAGCTGTTTTTTGCTAATTCTTGAACAAATGGCATTCACACATGCATTTTCGCAGGAAATGCAATTTCTCTATTTAGTCTTACATTCTGCTCATTAGACATTAGAATTATAATTCTGAAACATATCAAGTATGCCTTCTTTGAACTAGAGCAGGGGTCTGCAACCTTTACGATCAAAAGACCCAGTTCACTGCAACACAGGTGGAGCTGCCATTAGCATGGTTTGGAATGTTTGCTACTCAATCACAAACAATGGAATCAAGTCCCAAAGGTATTTTCTGAGTAGCAGCAACAGCTTTCTCATTAACACCCATCACCCACCGTTTAGCATTTACAAGAAGAAACTCTCCAAGGATTCAAATTAATCAAACTGTCATTTGATAGTCTCTGGTAGAAGTAGTACTCATTTGAAAATGCTGGTAGGGCCCAGTGTTAAGATTTTTATTATTGTTAATATAGTTTATTTATTGTACAGTGTTGTTTATTTAGAATATTATCCAAATGGGTCACTTTTATTTATTACTATATTATACAATACAGTACAAATGTATTTTTGGCATATTTTCAAAATAAACATTTTGTAAGTCTTTATTTTGTCTTTTTTTTTTTGTACAGAAAATAAACCGAACCGAGCCCTCCTTTGAACCAAACCGAAATGTAATTTTAGCGTACAGTTACACCTCTAGTTCTAGGATTCTTATTGTATTTGTTTTCTTTTTTTTTGTGATGATGAATATACTGTAGTGTACTGTACAATGTACAAAAATAGTGTGATGTAAGGAATTTTAGCTAGCTTACAGATGGAACATACCTGCACAATAGCATCTGGAAGGCCTGCAGTCATCCTGGAGAGAGAATCTTTCACAGCCAGGGTCTTCTGCATCAGGACTTCTAGTGTGGGCAGTAACGTCCCATAAGGGCAGTCACCTGTTGTTTGAAAAAAGAGGCAGATATAATAAGATTTTTTCTTCTTTCTGCTACCTTTCATTTTTTTATATTTTGTATGTTATCATTTATGGGATTGTTTTGTATTGTTTTTTTGTAAACAAAATGAACAAATTTAATAAACATAAACAAACCTTGTAGGATGTCCAGAGCTGCAGTCAGGGGCTTCATGACGGTGCAGTACTCATGCAGGAACTGGTACTCTCGGTCTATGAAGCACTTAATTCCCAGCTTGCTGCATAGAGTATTCAGCTCATGCATGGGGATTTCTGCAATTCTTGTTACAGCGTAAAAAAATGAATTCCACCTTGTGGATGTTGGGACCAGGAGCTTTCTTTTGCTGACTTCCTCCACTGCTTCTGATGCGAGGGTAGATCTGCTTGATTTGGTCCATAGCGCTGTGCATTTTGCTGTGCTACTCCTATAAACAGCCTTGCTCTCTGCATGTGAAGTTAAATATTTCTCAACATCACTTGTGGAAATGAGGTTGATGGTGTGGGAGGCACACCTATGGTGTGGGGGTAGAGATAGTTGGCCATCACCTTCATTCCCAGCTGAGAGGATTTCTGACAGATCCAAAAAACTGACACCATCATCTGTGCAGGTGGATTCTTCCTCCTCCATCTCATCATCAGACTCCCTGACAGGCTGAAAAACTTTAAACGCCTTCACAAAGTTGGATCCATTATCAGTCACTGTTGCAACTACTTTGTTGCCTAATCCATATGAAGCGTGAATGTTTTCAATTTCTGCACCAATAACATCATATGTGTGTCTACCGCGAATTCTTCTACATGCCAGTGCAGCTTTGTTGCGCTCCAATGTGGATCTATGGATCCAGTGGAGCGTTACTCCCATGTAGCTTCTGTTACCGGCATTAGCAGTCCAAATATCAGCGGTAGTTGACACAAAGTCCACATCATTCAGCGCAGCCTTCAGCTTTCTCTCCATCGCTGCGTACTCCTGCTCCAGATACGCAGAGAACGCTCCTCTGTGAGGCAGCTCAGCATTTACAGCGGTGGGGATTCGGTTTATTATTGCACGAAATGAAGGCGCATCAACCGTGTTGAAGGGCAACATTTCTTCTACTACATATCGTCCAACCAACTGTTTTAATTCATTGCCACTTACTCGTTTTGCACCGAAGTCAAGTTTCAGTTGTTTTGGTGGCGGGGGGGGACCTCCTGCAGACTGAGCAGCTCTCTTTGATCCAGCTGGAGAGGCTTGCTGCTGCTCCATCAGTTTCACTGTCCCGTGCTGCGACTCCAAATGTTTCTTTAGGTTTGAAGTTGTGTTTTTGAAGCAAGAAAGCACTTTCTCGCCAGCACAGAGCGTACAACGCACCGTTATGTTGCAGTTGTCATCCTTTGCTGAAAGAAACTCAAAATAGTGCCGGTATTTCCAGCTGGAAAAAGCGTATCTTACTCCTGAGCCTCCATAACTGAACTGCAGTAAAATCTCCTCCTCTCAGCTCCGAGTGAGCGCACCGTCCTCAGCTCAGTCCAGTCTGTTTATATCTGTTCCTGACTGTCACGCACGCTGCGGTGTCAGGTTTCAGTCAGCTGTGACCGAATTTCCGCATCTTTTTTTAATCACTCCCCTGCCGAGAGAGACGCATTGAGGAAATAAAATAAAATTACAGTACTACAGAAAATGACAAATAACTAAGTAACGCACAATAATTTGGAGAAAATAACTTTAATCTGATTACTGCAGTTTGAAAAGCAACGCGTTAGATTACTAGTTACTGAAAAAAGTGGTCCGACCAGAGTAACGCGTTACTTTGTAACGCGTTACTGACATCACTGGTGAGCAGAGTGAACAGGAGAGGGCTCAACACACATCCTTGAGGAGAGCCAGTGCTGAGGGTTATGGTGGAAGAGGAGAAGTTGATTGTGGATCATCACTGACTGAAGTCTGTTTAGAAGTCAAGGAACCAGTTGCAAATGGAGGGGCTTAGTCCTAGTGTGAGTAATTTGTCCATCAGGGTTTGGGGGATCATGATTTTGAAGGCAGATGTGAAGTCCACAAAGAGCATATTCATTCATTCATTCATTCAACCTTTATTTATACAGGCTAGCCTCGTTGAGTCACGGGGACTCATTTACAAGAGGGACCTGTCTCACTCACACCAAACAACCATCCACTCTCACACTCACACCTAGGGTCAATTTAGAGTCACCAATCAGCCTAACAAGCATGTTTTTTTGGTCATATGGGTGTATGAGTCCTTCTGTTCCAGGTGGGTGAGAGCAGTGTGGACCACAGAGGAGATGGTATCCTCTGTTGATTGGTTCTCACAGTATGCATACTCGAGGGTCCTTGTTGATGATGGTTGTTTTGATGTGGGTCATGAACAGTTTTTCGAAGCATTTAGCGACTATCGGGTGAGGGCCTGGCCAACAGTCATTCAGAGCAGTCACTGTAGAGCTTTTTTGGACTGGGATGATGGTGGTGTGGTCTTCAGGCAGACGGGATCTGTCTACAGGGCATGAGGTGTTAAAGATATTGGCCAGCACCTTGCAGAGCTGATCGGAACTTTCAACACTTTCCCAACACTTTTTTTTTGGATTATGGTATTTTGACCAAGGGTTAGGATTTCCAACTAAACGCAGAGATAGGACCACCAAACTCACAGATCTTGTTCTCCATAACTCCCTGACCGCAATTTATGAGATTCCTGTCCGTCCTACGTTCTCCCTATGAATTATGGGTATTTGTATTTGGACAAATTAGGGTTAGGATTTCCACCTAAACGCAGTGATAGGACCACCAAACTCACAGATCTTGTTCTCCATAACTCCCTGACCGCAATTTATGAGATTCCTGTCCGTCCTACGTTCTCCCTATGAATTATGGGTATTTGTATTTTAACAAATTGGGGTTAGGATTTCCAACTAAACGCAGTGATAGGACCACCAAACTCACAGATCTTGTTCTCCATAACCCCTTGCACACACACACACACACGCACATACACACACACACACACACACACACAATATGCAAGTGTACAGTTAAATATACATATCCAGACAATATCCTACTCTAGGATTTTTCATGTATGGGTATCTGGAAAATATCCAATACTAGGATTTATTATGGATGGGTATCCAGAAGATATCCAATACTAGGATCTATCACAGATGGGTATGCGTGGGATATCCTGTACTAAGATCTGTTAAAGATGAGATCTCCCCGTATAGCACCAGAAACATATTGGATATGTGGCAGATACGTAAACTTGCATACTGTTGTATCTCCCCAGATATTAGGCCTTTTTGTATGGGTTTAACGGGCCCCGAATGGGTTTTCAGTGGGAACCAGATGGTAATGCCTTAGTCCTAAAGGAACAATTGGGACTTTCTCAACTAAGCAGAAGTGAACAAAATAAGATGAAAAATGTCTTTTGGTCAAGGTTCTTTAAAGGCTAATGTGAATTATTGTCAGTATTACTTTTTACCTCTGCTGAGTAAACATTTATTATGTGAATAGAATAGAACTTATTTAACAAAAAACTCAAACATAAAACATGCCCAAAACAAACTACTGTACAATAAATGCTCTTTTAAACAAAGAAATTTTAATGTTTTGCATAGTGTTGTTCAACATCTACAAAATTATTCAAGACAGCATTTCTGAAAATAATTTAAATTAGTTTTTACTTAAAAAAAAAGACAAACACACACACCGGTTTGTTAGTTTTATATAGTCCCTCGTTTATCACAGGTGTTTGGGACCATGAGGTGCGCTGGACCATGCATATTGCTGGTGGGAACACGCCCACTAGCGATAAGTGAAAAACAGCAAAGTAGGATAGTTCAAGTTCAGTCAACTTTTGTCATGACACGTACCAGGTTGCAATCACACTCATCACCTGTTACTCCCAAACTCCCTTCTTAAATAAACAATTTAAATTTTAATACTACTATATATACAATATTTTACATAAACAACACATGCTGTATGGATTGTTTATTTAAAATATTGTATACAGTATGTAAATTTAAATTGTTTAGGAGGGAGTTTGGGAGTAACAGTATATATATATATATATATATATATATATATATACGGAAAATATCCTATACTAGGATTTTTCATGTATGGGTATCCAGACAATATCCAATACTAGGATCTGTCAGATGTGTATCTGGAAAATATCCAATACTTGGATTTAATATGTATGGATATCCAGAAAATATCCAATATTAGGATCTATCACAGATGTGTATACGGAAATTATCCAAATGCTAGGATTTTTTATGTATAGGTATCCAAAAAATATCCTATATGAGGATCTGTCAGATGTGTATCCGGAAAATGTCAAATACTACGATTTACTATGTATGGGTATCCAGAAAATATCGAACATTAGGATCTATCACAGATGTGTATCCGGAAAGTATCCAAATGCTAGGATTTTTTATGTATGGGTATCCAGACAATATCCAATACTAGGATCTGTCAGATGTGTATCCGGAAATATCCAAATGCTAGGATTTATTATGTATGGGTATCCAGAAAATATCTAATATGAGGATCTGTCAGATGTGTATCTGGAAAATGTCAAATACTAGGATTTACTATGTATAGGTATCCAGAAAATATCCAATATTAGGATCTATCACAGATGTGTATCCGGAAAGTATCCAAATGCTAGGATTTTTTAAGTATGGGTATCTAGACAATATCCAATACTAGGATCTGTCAGATGTATATCCGGAAAATATCCATATGCTAGGATTTATTATGTATGGGTATCCAGAAAATATCCTATATGAGGATCTGTCAGATGGGTATCCAGAAAATATCCAACATTAGGATCTATCACAGATGTGTATCCGGAAAATATCCAATGCTAGGATTTATTATGTATGGGTATCCAGAAAATATCCTATATGAGGATCTGTCAGATGGGTATCCAGAAAATATCCAACATTAGGATCTATCACAGATGTGTATCCGGAAAATATCCAATGCTAGGATTTATTATGTATGGGTATCCAGAAAATATCCTATATGAGGATCTGTCAGATGGGTATCCAAAAAATATCCAACATTAGGATCTATCACAGATGTGTATCCGGAAAATATCCAATGCTAGGATTTATTATGTATGGATATCCAGAAAATATGCAATATGAGGATCTGCCAGATGTGTATCCGGAAAATATACAATAATAGGATTTATTATGTATGGGTATCCAGAAAATATCAAATACTAGGATCTATCACAGATGTGTATCCCGAAAATATCCAATACTAGGATTTATTATGTATGAGTATCCACAAAATATCCAATACTAGGATCTATCACAGATTTGTATCTGGAAAATATCCAATGCTAGGATTTATTATGTTTGGGTATCCAAAAATATACAATACTAGGATCTATCACAGATACGTATATGGAAAATATCCAATAGTAGGATCTTTCACATATAGGTATCCAAAAAATATCCAATAGTAGGATCTTTCTCATATAGGTATCCAGAAAATATCCAATACTAGGATATCTCAAGTATGGGTATACATAAAATATTCTATACTAGGATCTATAGCAGATGTGTATCCAGAAAATATCCTATACTTGGATTGATCATGTATGAGTATCCAGAAAATATCCAGTGCTAGGATCTATCACGGATGGGTATACATGGGATATCCTGTACTAGGATCTGTTAAAGATGAGATCTTCCCGTATATCACCGGAAACATACTGGATATGTGGCAGATACATAGACTTGCATACTGTTGTATCTCCCCGGATATTAGGCCTTTTAGTGCAGTGTTGGGGTCCTTCTTGGGGTCTTGGGTCTGGTCCCCCTTATGTCTGCCTCAGGTCTTGGGGGCGTATCTCGGCTGTGGCGGCCGTGGCACAGTGGTAGTGCCAGCCGACCGCCAATCGGAAGGTTGAAGGTTCAAATCCCGCTTTCTCCCATATGTGTTGTTGTGTCCCTGGGCAAGACACTTAACCCCGAGTTGCTCCCGGTATGACTGGATGGATGGTTGGTATTGTAAAGCGCTTTGGGGCCCCTTATAGGGGGCTGGAAGGCACTATATAAGTAAGCTCCATTTACCATTTACCATCTCTGATGCTTCACGGTCGCTATTGAATGTTCTATTAGAGAAGCCTTATTCACTTATGCATGCTCACAACCACACACGAATGGATACAGGGATGTATATGTAGATGGGTATGTGACTGCATATGAATGTATATGTATGTATGTATATATTTGTAGATATATATATATATATATATATATATATATATATATATTTATAGAAATCTACTGCAAAGTCATGAATGTTATGGGTCTTTTATGCATATGTGTTTGTTGCTGTGTTCTGTCATGTACTTTGCAGGATTGCAGACGGCGGTCGGGTGTGTTTGCCTTGTGCTCTTTTTGTGGATAATTGTTGTGTTTTGTAGTCTTACTTTCTAAAAAAAAAAGCATTACTGTCATCCATCAAGCACATTATTTTATCAACTGATATTATTGAAGTTCCATAATTTGGTAGATTATAATGTTTTATCAGTTATGTATAGGGCTCAGAATAACTCATTACCTTTAAATATCCAAATACATTTTGTTACAAGTTGTTATGATCTTAAGGGAACAGAGATATTTGTAAAACCAAAATACAGAACAAGTTTAAAGGGACGGTCTACCCCAAGGAATTGGATTTTGGAATGGTATGAGAGTGATGTTAAAAATACGAAGTCAATGTGTACATTTAAGAAAATGATCAAAACTGAATTGTTAAAATATATATATGAAGTAGCGTAATGTGTGTTGTATTAGAGTTAGAAAATTAGAAAGAGTTATTCATTTTGTTCTGTTACTCGTAGATAATTATTGTTTGAACTGATTGTTTGAAAAAAGGGGCAGATATATTAAGATTTTTTCTTCCCTCTGCTACCTTTCAGTTTATATTTTGTATTCTTATCATTTATGGGATTGTTTTGTATTGTATTTTAAAATGAATACATTTATAAATAAAATACATAAAAAATCACTAAAATTAGAAACATGCAAAACTGATGCAGAAAACTGGTTCATGCATTTGTCACGTCTAGACTGGACTATTGCAATGGTTTGTTATCTGGGTGTCCAAGTACTTCTTTAAAAAGTCTTCAGTTGATCCAACATGCTGCTGCCAGAGTCTTAACTGGAGTTACTGGGAGAGATCATGTCTCTCCAGTTTTAGCTTCTCTCCACTGGCTCCCTGTCAAATCCAGAACTGAATTCAAAATCCTACTTATAACCTACAAAGCTCTCAACAGCCTAGCTCCATCTTATATTACAGATCTTATTGTTCCATATTTTGCTAGCAGAGCACTTTGCTCTCAGGCTGCAGGTTTACTTGTGGTTCCTAGAGTTTACAAAACCAGAATGGGAGGAAGATCTTTCAGTTCTCAGGCTCCTCTCTTGTGGAACCAACTTCCAGTGTCTGTCTGCGAGGCTGACACATTGTCCAGTTTTAGAACTAGGCTGAAGTCTTTCCTTTTTCATAAATCCTATAGTTAGGGTTGGCTCGGGTTTCCTGAGCTCTCTCTTAGTTCTGCT
The DNA here is from genome assembly GCA_038048925.1 of Garcialebias charrua. Classification (NCBI taxonomy): domain Eukaryota; kingdom Metazoa; phylum Chordata; class Actinopteri; order Cyprinodontiformes; family Rivulidae; genus Garcialebias; species Garcialebias charrua. Next base: position 12,772 of record JBBPBX010087282.1, read on the forward strand.
GCTATAGGCTTAGGCTGATGGAGAACAAACTGACAACACTTTTTTACTCTGCTACTGTCTTTACTTACTCTGCTTCAACCTGTTTTGTTTTTGTAATTATTTTTTATATCCTCTTTCAGGTAATAATATAATAATAATAAATTCCATTTATAATGCACTTTTCATTAATAAAAATCTCAAAGTGCTACAAAGTGTAACAAAGCAAAGATCAAAATAAAACAAGTGATAAAATCAAATAAAATCAATAATAATATTGACTAAGATCAAAGATAAAATCATGTGGAGGCAGAATAGGCTTGCTTAAAAAGAAAAGTCTTTATGCTGCTTTTAAAGTCAACCAGTGACTGTGGAGCTCTCAGGTCGTCAGGGAGGGAGTTCCACAGGCGGGGGGCAGCCACACAGAATGCTCGGTCTCCCATGGTCCTCAATTTGGTCCGAGGAATATGAAGGAAATTACTGTTCTGTGATCGTAGAGACCGGGTGGATGAATATGGTGCAAGAATGTCCTTTAGATAGTCAGGTGAAGTGCCGTGCAAGCATTGATGGGTAATGAGAGCAGTTTTGTACTGAATTCTGTAGGTGACAGGAAGCCAATGGAGGTTATGGAGAATGGGTGTAATATGTTCAAATTTACGAACTCTCAACAGAATCCTTGCTGCACTGTTTTGAATATATTGAAGTTTCTGAAGGTTTTTGCCAGGGATTCCAATAAACAGGGAGTTGCAGTAGTCGAGCCTGGAGGAGACAAAGGCATGGACGAGTTTCTCAGCATCAGGAAAAAGTCAGAGATGGGCGAAGTCTGGAGATGTTTCGAAGATGGAAGAAGCAAGTTTTAAACAGATGCTTAATGTGATTTTCAAATGTAAGATGAGAGTCCATTTTTATTCCAAGATTTGTAACAGAGGTGGAGAGGGGGATGTCTTGACCAGAGAAGGAGATTGTTGTTAAAGTTGATGTTTGTATCTGGTGAGGGGTGCCAATCAGTATGGCCTCAGTCTTGGAGCAGTTTAATTGAAGAAAATTCTGATTCATCCATGCCTTTATTTCCTCCAGGCAGGCAGAGAGAACAGTGAGTGAGGACGGAGATAGGGATGATGATGATGTTCCAGTCCTGTCCAGGTACACCTGGACCTGTATCTGGACCGACCATTCTGTGTTTGTTTGTCTCTCCTTTCTGTCCTCTCAACCAGCCGGTCAAAGCAGATGGACGCTTGTCCTGAGCCTGGTTCTGCTGGAGGTTTCTTCCCTTTAAAAGGGAATTTTTCCTTTCCACTGTTGCTACTGTGCTTTCTCAGGATGGGAGATTGCAGTGAAGCCAAGATTCGACTTGTCTGCTGCTTCTTTAGATAGAGAACTTTACTAATTGGCTTTTCTATGTATGTGTATGTTCCTTCCTGTAAAGTGCCCTGAGAAAACTTTGTTGTGATTTAGAGCTATATAAAAAGCTGAAGCTGAATTTTGAATTTGAATTTAGAGAATCACTTTATATTCTGTTTGACTGTGTGACAGCATAAAGAAAAATAAAGTTAAAGCACATCCTGTTAGGAAGAGAACATGTCAAACCTTGCATGCAGATTTGACTTTAGCAGGTCACCAGAGAGACACATGCTTGTCTGGTTTTGTCCAGCATTACAGTGGCAAAGGGTAACTTAAAATGTATTGAAATGTTCTGGAGAGCAGCATTCAAGGGGCTCCATGTGCTGAATGTCACTGCTGACTCTGGTGGCTCTAATCAGGCCATGTGGAAATCCTCTGGGGTCGACCATAATAAAACTTTAGCTCCACATCCAGAAACAGTAGCTCTATTTCATGCCTGATGTCACACAACTTGGAATAATTCCCGTGTCCCTAAAATTTCCCTATGCCCTTGTCCATAGACAAGTCTTCATAATTCCAAAGAATATTGTGTGTGTGTGTGTGTGTGTATGTGTATGTGTATGCGTATGCGTATGCGTATGCGTGTG
>JBBPBX010087284.1:0-14734 GCA_038048925.1 Garcialebias charrua
AACAACAACACACAAATATCTTCAGCAAAACAGGTCCCTCTGGCCTGCAAGCCGTCATAAAGGGAGGGGGCCTTTTCCCCCCCTCCCTCACGGCCCACGGGGTATTAGCCTAATCAATAAACCCCAGCAGGGTGCCTCTGATTCATCTGCAGTAAGCAGACACAGAGACGTCTGCAAGCACCCCCTACACCCCTCATGGAGACAGGTGAGGTGGGTCACGTGCTCAAGCCCTCGCTCCATTGTGAATGATGGGGCAGCCAATACACTAACTAGACGAACACATGACATGTCCACACCTCAGGGAGGCAAGCTGACAGAGTCTAACGATGGGGGGCTACATCAGCTGCCCTCAGGCAGCCACAAACTTCACACCTTCACAGCAGCAACTGTTTTCAGGCTTCTATGGATGAAAACAAATCAGAGTTGAATCAGATCTCTCTTCCTGTTTTTCGAAGGGGACTAGGCTCTTTATCACCAAATAATCTGAAGTCTGCCAAAGCAAAAGGAACACCCCCACGTTCTCACGTTACAGCCGTCCCTTTGTTATTAACGAGGGGCACGCAATGTCCAAGCAGTAATCAGACAGAACGTGACCTCCTGCTCTGTGCTGATCCAGATCTGCTTTCAAGCATAATTCTCCCAACGGGTGAAACACAGACCCCGGTAGGTTTACCTGGTACCAATGCTCCATTAAAGCCAAGGACCAGAAAACTGGACCACTCCAGAAAACGGATTGGAGTCAGGAGATCTGCTCGTTTACATAACTCGCAGTCTCACAGTCCTAGGACCCCAACCTTGGAGGGGTAAAATAGACGTTCTGCTCCAATCCTGTCTAATAAGGATGGCAGGTTACATCTGCCCTCAATTACCCCTGAGTAGAGTAACCTGGGGGCACATTGGCAAGAAGGCCTTCTTCCCAACCTGGTTGATCCCCAGGGGTTCACAGCCTCTGTGTCACCAGAAGGGGCAGTACAGGCACTTAAGCTAGGAACTGCCAAAAGTCTCAGCTTGTTGGCTGAAAAGAACAAGTTGATGGTGCCAGGCCCGCCGGAAAATGTGGTAATAACCATACAAAATGCTCGTGCTAGATCAACACAATCTCTATACGCACAGAAGTGGCATATTTTTTAAGCCTGTTGCTCAGAAAGAAATATTATTTCTTATGCATGCAACTTGGCTCAGCTCCTGACTTTCCCTCAAGACTTACTGGAAAAAGGTTGTTCTTATTCAACGATTAAAGTTTTCCTATCAGCTATTTCAGCCTGTCACGAAGGCTGGAGACACAGGACAACTGGAGCACATCCAATCATAATAAGATTTATGAAGGGGGTGCTTCAGACTAAACCACCCAGCAGGACCCTGGCCCCTGGTTGGGATCTTGGCCTGGTCCTGGGGGCTCTCTGTGACCCCACATTCGAGCCACTGAGCGAGGTTAAGATAGATTTATTATCTTATAAAACCGCTCTTCTCCTGACACTTTGCTCGGCAAAACGCGTGGGTGACCTCCATGCATTGTCTGTACATCCAATGTGTACCAGATTTGCCCCTGACGGGTCAGAGGTCACACTAAGGCCTAATCCCGCATACACTCCCAAGGTCTTGACTTTGAACCACAGGAGTCTAGACTTTGATCTCTCCTCCTTCCCACCTGCTCTTGTCCTTACTTAGGAACAGGAAAGGTTGAAGGCTCTCTGCCCTGTGAGAGCTATACGCACTTACATGCAGAGAACAGCCAAATGGAGAAAAACAAACCAACTGTTCGTCTGCTTTGTAGCACCTGCTACCGGGAAGGCCCTATCAAAACAACATCTCTCACATTGGGTGACTGAGGCCATTAAAAGGGCGTACAGTAGCAAATGTCAACAGGTGCCCTCTGGTGTGCACGCTCACTCCACTAGGGGCTTGGCCACTTCCTGGTCATTATTCAAGGGAGTACCAGTTGCAGACATCTGTGCTACTGTGAACTGGAGCTCATTAAACACTTTTGCAAAGCATTACGGGCAGCACGGTGGCACAACTGGTAGAGCTGCTGCCTCTCAGCGAGAAGGTTGCCGGTTCAAATCCCGGTCCGGGGCCTTTCTGGGTGGAGTTTGCATGTTCTCCCCGTGCATGCATGGGTTTCCTCCGGGTACTCCGGTTTCCTCCCACAGACCAAAAAACATGCTTGTTAGGCTGATTGGTGACTCTAAATTGACCCTAGGTGTGAGTGTGAGAGTGGATGGTTGTTTGGTGTGAGTGAGACAGGTCCCTCTTGTAAATGAGTCCCCGTGACTCAACGAGGCTAGCCTGTATAAATAAAGGTTGAATGAATGAATGAATGAAATTACAGTTTGGATGTTACTGCGTGTGATGTCACTCAGGCTGTCCTTTCTAACACACAGTAGAAAGTAACCTTGAGATGTCTGCTGGTCAAGGGCAGACGTTCACTCTAGCATGCATTTTACTGAGCATTTCAAGGTCGTGAATGGATTATGTTCCCATAGCAAGTATGTTGCACTGAGAGACATGACTGAAAGGGAACTGAAAGTTATGCACCATAACTCATGTTCCCTGAAGGAAGGGAACAAGGTGCAACATATCTGGCCCTTTTCAATGCTGAAAGCTCGGTGAAGTGCAATTTTGGAGAAAGATGGAGGGGCGCAAGCCGCTTAAGTACCCAGAGGGCGGGGCCTCTGGCGCGGCGGTGACGCCCCTAGCCGTAAAGGCGTGAGTATATTCCTTCAGGTAATCGCACGGGGCGCAATTCCCATAGCAAGTATGTTGCACCTCGTTCCCTTCCTTCAGGGAACATGAGTTATGGTGCATAACTTTCAGTTTTGTTTACTAGGTTGTTGAAATAACAAAATCACAGTAAAAGAGATCATTTTTGTTCCCCATAAATCAGTTCTTTAAAATCTAATCTGGAATCATTCCTCCAATTTAAAATCATCTTTCTGTCTCTCAGGGGCTCCCATAAGAATTGTTTTATACTTCTACTAGTGTAGTTTAATTTTATGTTTTACCATCTACACCTTAAATGTATTACTGTTTGTTTTAAAAGTTTAACACTTTTGTTAACTAAATTCTTTAAAGAGTGTTCTCCTCCAAGGACACTTAACTTTTATATAAAAAAAATATTTCCTTCTAGCAGTTTCCAATCAACAGATATGAAATTATAGATAAATATATTTATCACAATATGTCCACAAATACCATTATGCTGGTTGGTTTAATTTCACAGACTTGTTTGACGTCTCATTGATTTAATTTTGTTTCACCTATTTGTTTCGGGGTATTAGCTTAATCAATAAACCCTAGCAGGGTGCCTCTGATTCATCTGCACTAAGCAGACACCTGATACACCTGATTTTACACCTGATATATACAAATAAAAACATGATCAAACTTACTTTACAGTATACAAACATAATTATGCATACTTCTACACGATTCAAAAATTAAACAGTTTATACTGTATGATGTATTAAAGTAATTTCAAAATGTAGTTAGGATATGATGCTAAATTCTAAAGATAAAATATTTGTTCCCATTTATTTGAACTTGAAGTTTATTGACCCCTAGATGGCGTCCCCCATAAAATAAAATGAGCAGCCGCCCCTGACACTAATGTAATAGTTATTATAAAAAAACGGTCACTGTGTTAACCTCATTAAATCAATATGAACTAATTTCCCTTGAAACTGACAGATCTTTATAATGAAAGCTTTTGTTCAACTGACCTCGGAGTTTTGAAACATCCAAACTTGATACGTTGATATCTTCCCTTTATCGAAAAGGAGTATTTCTCCCAGACTCGTTACCATGAATATAACACCATAAGAACCCTTTGTTTGTTCAAATTTACATTCCTTTTCCAGGAGATGGACAGTCAAACAGCGACACCTTTGATAAAACAAACATTGCATATTTTAAGTTTAATTCCAAAATGTCATATGTTGAACGTTTATTCATGAAAATATGTGTTTTAAGTAATCTATCTTTATGATAATACATTTGCCTTAGTTTCTCGTTTAAAAGGAAACTTTTAAGGCAAAAACAGGAATTTTAGATTTATAAAAACAAGCCAAGAGTTAGGAACCACCTCTTCATGGAATAGATGGCCCAATTGTATCTGTTTTAGCACAAGCGTTGGTTACGTACTGTAACCCCAGATTCTATGAGTATAGTCAAAGTCAAAGTCAACTTTATTGTCAGAACTGCAATATGTACAGGACATACACAGGACCGAAATTGCGTTTCTCTCAGTCCCTCGGTGCAACAGTAACCATCTAAACACTAAAACATTTAATAAACATAAGCATAAAATAGTAAAAGTGTAACACTGTCCTGAGTTTTTTCATAATAGTATAAAAGTATGAAAATTTACACCAACACTGAAACACCAAACACCCCTAAAACACCAAACACCCAATGAACATAAGCATAAAATGAAATAATAAAAGTGTAATACTGTCCTGAGTTTTTGCATAGTAGTATAAAAAGTATAAAAAGTATATCTATAAAATAAACTGAAGGTTCTAGCATTGACATTTGCAAAGAGTGGCACAGCAGCATATAAGTTAATGTACACAGTATATGTATGAGGTATTTGATGTTGGTATATAGGCAAAGTGGCATATGCAGTGAGGCACATAAGGCACATTTGGCATCCTTAGATAAGGCTAGTCAGAGAATGCTGTATATGTATCTGCAGTAGTGTATATAAAATTAGTGTAAATGTAAACAGTAGTAATAAATGTAAACAGTGAATGTAAACAGTAGTATGACTATAGGCAGTAATGTAATACAAACATTAGTGCAAATATGAGAAGTAGTGCAAACTGAATGAGCACATGACCGAGAGTTTAGTGAATAACCCGTTTGATGACACAGAGTCCAGTGTTAAAAACTTTGTGTTGAGTGGTAATGTGTGAGAAAGTTTTTTGTGTTAAGGCAGTTCAAATGGGAGGGGAGGCAGAGCAGGCAGAGTGTTTAGCATTCTGACTGCCTGATGAACAGAGCTGTCTCTCAGTCTACTGGTTCGAGCCTGGAGACTCCTCAGTCTCCTCCCTGATGGCAGCAGTCTAAAGCGGCTGTGTAGTGGGTGTGTGGGATCACCTGCCATGCAGTGGGCTTTCCGAGTGAGGCGTTTGCTGTGTAAGTCCTGCAGTGAGGGCAAGGAGGTGCCGACGATCTTCTCAGCTGCTCTCACGATGCGCTGGAGGCTCTTGCGGCATGATGCAGTACATGCACCAAACCACACCGTGATGCAGCTGGTCAGGACACTTTCTATGGCACCCCTGTAGAAGGTGCACATGATGGGGGTTGAAGCTCCAGCCCTTTTCAGCTTGCGGAGAAAGTAGAGGCGCTGGTGAGCCTTCTTGGCCAGTGCTGCAGTGTTCCTGCTCCAGGACAGGTCCTTCGAGACGTGCACTCCCAGGAACTTGGTGCTGTCCACTCTCTCCACTGCGGTGCTGTTGATGGTCAGAGGGGCATGTTGTGCATCCCTCTTCCTGAAGTCCACGACAATCTCCTTTGTCTTCTCCACGTTGAGAGTGAGATTGTTGTGTCCGCACCACAAGGCCAAGCGGCTCACCTCGTTCCTGTAGTCCGTCTCATCGTTGTTGCTGATGAGACCTACCACTGTTGTGTCGTCCGCAAACTTGATGAAGTGGTTGGAGCTGTACGATGGTGTGCAGTCGTGTGTTAGCAGGGTGAATAGAAGGGGGCTCAGCACACATCCTTGTGGGGCCCCTGTGTTCAATGTGATGGTGCTAGATGTGTTACTCCCGATCCGTACTGTCTGTGGTCTCCCGGTCAGGAAGTCTAGCAGCCAGTTACACATTGAGGTGTTCAGCCCCAGACTGTCCAGTTTATGGATGAGCTGTTGGGGGATGATGGTGTTGAATGCCGAGCTGAAGTCGATGAACAGCATTCTAATGTAGCCGGGTCGGGTGTGGTTAAAATTGAGCACTGAAGTTTAAAAGGTTTAAAAATACTATTTTAAATAAATAAAATTGGTTAAAATGGTTGTACCTAAAAAGTTACCTTTAAAAGCACGCAGGCCCGTTTGCAGAGGAGGTTTAGGACAAGTTTACACTGACACCAGTTTTAAATTGCACAGTATAGTTTAATTAAATAAAATCCTAAGTTTAAAATATTTACAGTTTAAAAAGACAGCCAACTCCAATCAACATTAAAAGTGCAAAAATCCTAAGTTTAAAATATTTACAATTCTAAAAGGCAGCAATAGCTCCAGTCAACATTAAAAGTGCAATTCATGGCAGTACAGTACATTTAAAACAGGAAAATGACACACACACACACACACACACACACACACACACATAACTTACCTATGTCCACATTGGGGACGCATGTTTTAACTCCCTACTTTAGGGGACACCCCTTTCTGAATGGTTTAGGGACAAACTGCTAAGTGATTTTTTTTACTCTAAATTTACTGAAAACAAAGGTCACCTGAAAATTTTGTTTAAATCATTTTTTGATAAAATTGTTTTTTACCCTCACATTGGGGACCGGATAATTTTTTCATCCACTTTGGGGACTTGAGTTTTACACAGATACACAAACTGATTAAAGTCACCTTTGGGGACCTTATATCCATTTGGGGACTTCAGATTTACATAGATACACAAACTGATTCAAGTCACCTTTGGGTACCTTATATCCATTTGGGGACTTTAGATTTACACAAATACACAAACTGCTTAACGTCACCTTTGGGAACCTTGTATCCCTTTGGGGGCTTTAGATTTACACAGATACACAAACTGATTAAAGTCACCTTTGGGTACCTTATATCCCTTTGGGGACTTTAGATTTACACAGATACATAAACTGATTAAAGACACCTATGGATACCTTATATCCCTTTGGAGACTTCAATTCAATTCTGTTTATTTAAAAAGTCCAAATCACAACAAAGTTGTCTCAGGACACTTTACAAGAACATTCATATATGTAGAAAAGCAGCTTAGTAAAGGTCTATTTCTAAGAAAGTTTTACATAGGTTTACACAGATACACAAACTGAGTAAAGTCACCTTTGGGTACCTTAAATCCCTTTGGGGACTAGTCATTGTTTCATATACATCCATTTCAAAACATATGTAATATGAACAAAACAGTGTACTGCAAATATGCAACCTTGTATTAGTTTATATTGATCTGGCTGGTTGTTCTTGACTTTTGAATTGGGGAAACCTTGTTCAAAACAACCCAAAAATAAATGCTGCACAATATACTGTATGAGCAGCAATGCAAATGTGAAGACATACAGAAAGTACTCTAGATCATCAATATTAGAATTTCCTTTTATCTTTTCTAGCTCTATTGTTTAGCTTTGTGCCAAAAGTAGTTTTTTTTTTACCTTAATTTGGTTCAGCGGTCTGTTATCCAGCCTGAAGTTAGATAATCTGCACAAACTTAAAGACCATTGTTTAAACCAATTCTGAGCCACTTCTGTTGATGTGTGATAAACTCTGTTTTAGTTCACAGTTGGACCTCTGACATTGATGTTTTCCATTTTACTTCTGCTTAAGTACAGCACTTGCATAATATTTTTTATTGAATATATGTTAACAAGATGTTTCCCCCTCCCAAAAAAATCCCCCCAAAATATTTCTCTATATCCCATCCATCCCATCCATCCATTTTCGTCCGCTTATCCGGGGTCGGGTCGCGGGGGTAGCAGCCTAAGTAGGGAGGCCCAGACTTCCCTCTCCCCAGCCACTTGGAGCAGCTCCTCTGGGGGAATCCCAATGCGTTCCCAGGCCAGCCGAGAAACATAGTCCCTCCAGCGTGTCCTGGGTCTTCCTCTGGGTCTCCTCCCGGTGGGACATGCCCGGAACACCTCACCAGGGAGGCGTCCAGGAGGCATCCTAACCAGATGCCCGAGCCACCTCAACTTCAATTTCTCTATATCACCCTCTTGAAATAGATTTTTCTTCAATAAATGAAAATCATAAATAAATGTATTTTCCTCTGATATAAATTCTTCCTAACTTTTAGTAGTTTTTTTTTTAACTAGAGACCAGCCTATTGGATTTTATGGACCAGCTTCTGGCTAAAGATGATTGGTTAAACATGTCAAAAATATTTTCCCAAAAGATTTAACAAATTTATAGTCTTATTTCAGATTTGTTTAGTATTAAATCATGTGAAATTTGAGACAATGTCAGCCCAAGAAATACACACAGAAGAAAAATAATTCCAACAAAAAATGATTAACTTTTTTACTAACAATTTCAGAACTCTATTGAAACACTCTGCAATTCAAATAAACATTGGAAAAGAGCATGAATCATCAGGACAGGCTTTGGGCAACAAAAATACACCTTCAATGGGCTAGTGTGTTTTGTGTTCAACATATTAATTTCAAGTATTACATCAAAACAAAAACTTAAATCATTATTTGGTACACAATTCAATCTACACATTCAATGTTTGATGCATTTTTTTAAACCTCAGTCTAATGTCAGTCCTTAAGCGTATGGGATTCTGCAATGATACAAGTGTCTTCACTAACAAATTAAAAAGATAACTGTTGAGGTAATTTTCAATAAAATTGTTATGAATAGTTAGCACCTTATCAACTGTTACATCTGTCATAGAGCACCAAGTATGAAGAACATATATGTCTTTGTCCAGGCTATACTAATGGTTAACAAACAAGTTTTTTATTCTATAAGATGTAACCAGAGTAAATTTCTCCATTCCAAGATCTCCATTCCTATCAGAATAATTTTGTTATATTACAATAGTATTTTCCCCCTTTACATTTTATTATTATTATCTCAAGAAGTAATTTCTTAAAGATTTTTTTATTGTTAATTATTTCATTAATTTCAAACATTTATTTTTGGAAAAAAGTCCTCTTTTCTTTGATTCTCTTGAGTAAAAAGAAAACCAGCAGGAACAAACATCATTCAATGTGTTTGTTCTAGCATGGTTTCTTTGTCACCTGACTGGTAGCAGTATGCAACCATCAGTATCTCATCAAATCAGCTGGTGCTCATCAGGCAAGGTGGGAGAGGCTTTACAGTTGCTGCTGCAGGAGAGGCTTCAAGTTGTTTGTAAACCTCTCTCTAATGCTGTTTGCCACATGTGATGACATGCCTCTCAACTCTTACATGTGTATTTGTGGGACAGAAACCTTCTGCTGATTATGTGTTTTAACCGTGGGAACTGGTGAGTGTTTTGTTTGTTGTCTGGAGCTGGCAGAGTTAGTGCTGGTCTCCATGTAATTGTTTGGGCTCTGTGTTAGTTCAGTGCTAATGCTAACAAACTTTTTTGAATATTCTTTGACATCATCTTGAAGTAATTAACTGAAGGTACATTAAATGGTGGAATGCTATTTTGTACTAATGTGAAATATTGAGAATCTAATGTTATTTGATTTTTGAAAAGTACTCAACTGAGTTTAATTATATTTATAATCTAAACTTAATTACTATAGTAAAGATGGAAAAGCATGTACAAGTATTGATTATATTTATGAAATGATTTTGATGTTGATAAAAACCCAGGGTTATTTATTAAGAGGTCTGCTTTATACAGGCCAGGTTCCTGATTCTGAAGGCTCCTGATTCCGAAGGTTCCTGATTCTGATGATCCTGATTCCGGATCGTGTCTGTTGTCGAGCTGACCAGACTGGCGAGCTACCCTATAATGAACCAGGAGAACTGTTGAATTCCCTCAACTCCTTCCAGTCTGGTAGGAGATGTTTAAGCCTACAACCACATCCACATTTTCCTCTGGACTGAACTGAATTGGATCCTTTCCAACAATCCATCTTACTCCCATCAAGGAGTTGAACTGTGAACATTTTTTCCCATGGCTATAAGAAAAGAAAAACAATTGTGGAGAATTCATGGTTTCAAGTACTTGTTTGTATGTATAGATTTTGTAAATATTGTATAATATAATTCACTTTCTTGGCACTATAAGGTTGTCTGTGTGTTTTTACAAGGTACCACTTCCCTCTAGCAGTCAAACCCAGACTCTTCTGATTTAACTATCTCATTAACCAACTCAAATACCCATATATGTTATGTATACATGCTACAAAAACAACTTTCTCAAAAACAACACACTGGTGTCAAAGAATGCTACTTACCTAATATTAACCCTTTATATTTTTGGAGGGTCAGTCGGATAGTCGAACCTCGGATTCAGGAGGAGCAGTGTGGTTTTCGTCCTGGTCGTGGAACACTAGACCAGCTCTACACCCTCAGCAGGGTCCTGGAGGGTGCGTGGGAGTTTGCCCAACCAGTTTAAATGTGCTTTGTGGACTTGGAGAAGGCATTCGACCGCGTCCCTCGGGGGGTTCTGTGGGGGGTACTCCGGGAGTATGGGGTACCAGGCCCTTTGATATGGGCTGTTAGGTCCCTGTACGACCGGTGTCAGAGCATGGTCCGCATCGCTAGCAGTAAGTCAGGCTCATTTCCGGTGAGAGTTGGACTCCGCCAAGGTTGCCCTTTGTCACCGATTATGTTCATAACTTTTATGGACAGAATTTCTAGGCGTAGCCAAGGTGTTGAGAGGATCCGTTTTGGTGGCCTTAGAATCGCTTCTCTGTTTTTTGCAGATGATGTTCCACACATGTTTTGCAGATGATGATCCTATTGGCTTCATCAGATCGTGATCTACAGCTTTCGCTGGAGCGGTTTGCAGCTGAATGTGATGCGGCCGGGTTGAGGATCAGTTCCTCCAAATCCGAGGCCATGGTCTTGAGCCGGAAAAGGGTAGCATGCCTTCTCCGGGTCAGGGAGGAGGCCTTGCCCCAAGTGGAGGAGTTTAAGTATCTCGGGGTCTTGTTCACGAATGAGGGAAAACTGGAGCGTGAGATCGATAGGCGGATAGGTGCAACGTCCGCAGTGAAGCGGGTGATGTACCGGTCTGTCGTGGTGAAGAGAGAGCTGAGTCAAAAGGCGAAGCTCTCAATTTACCGATCGATCTACGTTCCCACCCTCATCTATGGTCATGAGCTCTGGGTTATGACCGAAAGAACGAGATCTCGGATACAAGCGGCTGAAATGAGTTTTCTCCGCAGGGCGTCTGGACTCTCCCTTAGAGATAGGGTAAGAAGCTCAGTCATCTGGGAGGGACTCTGAGTAGAGCCGCTGCTTCTCCACATCAAGAGGAGCCAGTTGAGGTGGCTCGGGCATCTGGTTAGGATGCCTCCTGGACGCCTCCCTGGTGAAGTGTTCCGGGCATGTCCCACCGGGAGGAGACCCAGAGGAAGACCCAGGACACGCTGGAGGGACTATGTTTCTCGGCTGGCCTAGGAACGCCTTGGGATTCCCCCAGAGGAGCTACTCCAAGTGGTTGGGGAGAGGGAAGTCTGGACCTCCCTACTTAGCAGTGTTGGGGTAGTTACCCAAAATAAGTAATTAGTTACACATTACTAGTTACTTTTTAAAAAAGTAACATATTACACTACTTAGTTACTCAGTTCTGAAAGTAACTTAGTTACATTACTTTTGGATTACTCTAATACTGTACCTGAGATTTAACCTGTATTAATTTTTATCTTTCAATAATGATATTAGAGATCTTTTTGACACTCATTTTTGATGAAAAAGTAAAACAGCAGTGCAACATAACAAGCACAATGCATTTGTAAATGTGCCATTCAAAAGGTATGACAATATCAATGACAATATCAAAATGTAAAACTTCTGTTTAAAAAAAATAAAACAGAACAGACAGGTTTACAAGAAATCTAAAATAACTACCTATCAGCCTCTTTCAAACCAGTTATGTGATCACAATCTGACAGGCTTACCTTTGTGCTTGACGGATTTTTCATGCTGACGGACATCGTTCCTTCCCCCATGAGAGAGAGACACTAAAGTCGCGGTTACAAATCTTAAAAAACGCGTAATAAACTTTAGGAAAGTAAATTCGCTGTCCCATTTTTCAACATATTTACACGAAGTCTTAACTTTTTTGGCAGGAACGCGTCCTCTCTCGTTACATCCATCTCTGTGTTTTTCCGGGTTTGTTCTCGAGTCTCGACCGCGCCAGCCCCAACATCGCGAGAACTGCCACCGAGGCTTACTGCAGGTGGCAGTTCTCGCGAGGCTAGTGACAGACGTACGTTGACGTATAACGTTCCTACGTCATCGCGTACGTCTTTGTTTTCCCCACGTGACAGTCTGCTCCATAGATATCTATATATAATGTCTATGGTCCGCTCCGTCGTCCTCGTCGTACCACAACTATTCTCCGAAAGGTAAATAAATAAAACTATTCTCCGAAAGGTCCTGATTGTAACGCAAGTAACGAATGTAAGGTTTTGTTAGTAACTGTAATATATTACAGGCATTTTCAAAGTAGTGCGTTACACTACTACGTTACTGCTAAATGTAATGTGATTACTGTAACGCGTTACTAAGTAACGCGTTACACCCAACACTGCTACTTAGGCTGCTACTCCCGCGACCCGACCCCGGATAAGCGGAAGAAAATGGATGGATGGATGGATTTTTGGATGACACCATTTTGTTAATAAAGTTTGTCATTTTATTCTCAGCTGGTGTCCATGTTACTATGCAAATGTTTATGTGTAGAGCATAGATAGACCATGCATTTACTACTGGTTGCTGAATATATTATTCTGCCAGAAGATAAGTACATTTAGTTAGTCCTAAAGTTTACTCAGTCAGATCGATAAGTTTGCTGCCTCATCATTGTAGGCAAATAGTTTGTGCTCAGCACACAAACTGAAAACAGATAAACTAAAGGTTCACACATAGCTCTGCGTACATCTGTACGCGTGTCCGTAGGCATGTACTGTACGTAGCCAGTTCATCCCCATACCTCAGCATACGTTCTCACGTTCATTCTCGCATTTTCGCACCAAATTCTTGACATCATTTGAGCAGCTGCAGCGCAGAGCGTTTACCTACGGGAAAAATTGAGGTTGCTGATTGTCATTTGTAGACATGCCTACTGATTTGATTGACAGATCGGGGGAGGCGCGAGCTGGCAGCTGCAGCCACAGCGGTGTTCTGTGTTTATATGTTATTTAAAAGTCCTAAAAAAATGGAGCGCTGGTCGTGCAGCCCACACATCAGACCAGCACACCAGAAAATCTGCAGAACCTCCCGCAGCCACGATGGACCCGAGTTTAATTCGCTCGTGACAAATTTGTTCATTTCTCATCATTTCAGTCATGGAGTCGACGGAAGAGAAATCAATCACTGACTTTTGGCAAAAAAACTAAAGAAAAAGCCAGATCAGGGATGAAAAAGGGGGATTTATTACATTTGTGTCGCATACAAAACAGTCCGGCACCGGACTGCTATGTTCCAGGGACCCCCGAAACACAAATATTACCATCAAAATAGATAAGCACACATAGTTTTACACCCCGAACCCAACCGTCTTGGTCCCGTTGCTCAACGTGGCCCCTGAAAAAAGATGGCCCCGTAGGGGTCCCAGGCCCCTGGCTCTGACATATGTTAAAGAGGGCCCCGAGACGTGAAGATCCATGTATGCTTGGTGGAAATCGGACCGACGGTTCAAAAAATGTCAACCCTAGATTTTTAGGGTTTTTCTAGCTTTTGGGGGGCCGCTACGGGGGACCCAAGGGCCCGAGGCGCACGGGACCAAGTCCCCCGCGTTCGTCTTGAGCCCGAGATCAACATACTCAAAAATCAACCTCCTAGCACTTTTCTAAAAAAAATGAATTGGGATAGTCATCAGAACATTGCAAAACACTCTGTTGGAATTCGAACCTTACCCCATTTGTGACCACAGGCTGGAAACATGAAAAAACAGTTATGAAAAAAAAGACAAGATGGATGTGTTCCACCCTCCCCCCAATGTTGACACCTCAAATCTGGGGTCCCTAACCGCTTTCGGCCCCGAGTTAGGAACTTAAACACTTTTGGCCCCCAAAAACTGCCTTTTCTGAACATATTTTGTAAATTTGGACCCCTTCCCGTGCACGTACGTGCACAAAACTTTCACACTCTTTTAGGGCTTACTCCATATACATGTGATTCAAATCTGGAGTATCCAGGACTTCGGGGTCCTGAGTTATGAATTTTCTTCTTTAACCCTATTTTTCACAAAAAATACACCTGACCGGCATTTGCGGGGTTGTTTGGGGGTCTTACGGTGCACGTAGGAAGGCCAAATTTTCAGGGTAGATGCGGCCTATCCTGATCTACATCTCCAGCAAATTTGGTGCAGTTCCTTGCTTCCTTCAGGGAGATACAGGCTGCAGAAGGTGTAAAAAAACGGGTGGGAATTGTCCACAGGCCTCCGTTTGTTCAAAAGTTAATTAAGGTACCTTAACTTTGACCTAGCACCACCAAATTCACAGGATCTCTTAAGCACAAGCCTTTCTACCAGATTCTATAGTTATGTGGCTCTGGTCTATTCCTGTGGCCCGTGGCAGCCCCATGAACACAGACCTAAACGCAATGTAAGTCAATGGGCAATGTAAGTCAATGGGCCTACAGCTCCAAGTTTGCGGGTTAATTGTGGGGCAGAGGAAGGGGTCATCAAGACGAGCTCATTCTTAAACTACACCACTCTGTTTATGCAGTCCAGTGCAGCGAGGACTGTCCAGACTTATACATTGGAGAAACGAAACAGCCCATCCACAGAAGAATGTCTCAACATAGGAGAGCCTCCTCCTCTGGACAAAACTCAGCTGTTCACCTCCACCTCACAGACTAGGGACACTCTTTTGAGGACCAAAATGTACATATTCT
>JBBPBX010087285.1:0-14734 GCA_038048925.1 Garcialebias charrua
TTATGTTTATGTTTATTAAATTTGTTCATTTTTTTTTTTACAAAAGAAACAATACAAGACAATCTCATAAATGATAATGTACAAAATATAAAAAAATGAAAGGTAGCAGAAAGAAGAATAAATCTTATTATATCTGCCCCTTACTTCCAACAATCAGATTAAACAATAATAATCAACCATGTAAACAATAATAATCTTCAACCAACTTTTTCCAACAATCAGATTAAACAATAATAATCTTCAACCAACAGTACAAAATGACTAACTCTTTCTAATTTTCTAACTAATACAATACACATTACGCTATTTCATTTTTTTTAACACATTCGTTTTGATCATTTTCTTAAATGTAAACATTGACTTGGCATTTTTAACTACATTCTCCAAGCCATTCCATAATCTAATTCCCTGGATTGAGGTAGAACGTCCCTTCAAACTAGTTCTGAATTGTGGTTTTACAAACATCTCTGTCCCCTTAAGATTATAACAACTTTGTCTTTTAACAAAATGCATTTGGATATTTAAAGGTAATGCATTATTTTGAGCCCTATACATAACTGATAAAATATTATAGTCTACCAAATCATGGAACTTCAATAACTTCAGTTGATAAAATAATGTACTTGATGGATGACGGTAATGTTTTCTAGTGATAATTCTTACAGCTCTTTTCTGTAATACAAAAATAGGCTTTGTGATTGTTTTACACGCATTCCCCCAAACATCAATACAATAGATTAAGTGTGGAACAATGATTGTGTTATACAACAAATACAGAGCTTTATCATTCAATAGGTCTCTGACTTTGTACAGTACTGCAATCGATTTAGCTATTTTTATTCTTACAGAATTTATGTGTTGTTTCCATGTTTGTTTAGGAATTAGGATCATTCATGTAGTTGCAGAACATTTTTAATTGTTTGCTGAACTTTGTGGATTCCCATGTGTCTGTTTAAAGTTGATTTATGACCAAACTTTTGTCCACAAAAATCACAAACAAATGTTTTCTGTCCTGTGTGAACTATCGTGTGTTTAGATTACCCTTTGTGTTAACCCTTTTTCCAAAGTCTTCACAACTACCGTAAACTGTTTCTGTCCTGTGTGAACTATCATGTGTCTGTTTAAAGTTGACTTCCGTCCAAACTTGTGTCCACAAAAATCACAAACAAATGCTTTCTCTCCTGTGTGAATTATCATATGTGTGTTTAGATTACCCTTTGTTTTAAACCTTTTTCCACAGTCTTCACAACTAAACTGTTTCTGTCCTGTGTGAACTACCATGTGTGCATTTAAATTTGACTTATGTCCAAACTTGTGTCCACAAAAATCACAAACAAATGCTTTGTGTCTTGTGTGGACTATCATGTGTGAGTTTAAATCTGACTTCCGTGCAAACTTGTGTCCACAAAGATCACAAACAAATGATTTCTGTCCTGTGTGGACTATCATGTGTGTGTTTAGATCACAATTTCTGTTAAATCTTTTTCCACAGTCTTTACAACAAAACTGTTTCTGTCCTGTGTGAACTATCATGTGCATGTTTAAAATTGACTTACGTCCAAATCTTTGTCCACAAAGATCACAAACAAATGCTTTCTGCCCTGTGTGAATTATCATGTGTGTGGTTAGATTGCCCTTTATGTTAAATCTTTTTCCACAGTCTTCACAACTAAACGGTTTCTGTCCTGTGTGACTTATCATGTGTCTCTTTAGATGGTACTTTCTGTTAAATATTTTTCCACAGTCTTTACAACTAAATGAGTTCTGCCTTGACTGTTTTTTCTCGACTGAGCCTCCAGTTTTCTTCACTTCAAAACATTCCTTGACAACCAAACAACTTGAAGACACCACTGACTGACTTGTCTTGTGAAATTGTTTCCCATGCTCAGTGAAGCTGCAAGATTTGTTGACGGTGTTTACGTCTGACTCAGGAGCTCTGCTCTCCTTCCAGTCTTTGTCACTGTCTTCAGGTTCTGACCCAGAGTCTGATAAGTCTTCTAGCTGAGAGTCAGAGTCATTCACATCATCACCTTCATCATCCTCACTGACTTCAGTCTCTGAAGAGCTGCAATCATCTCCATAAGTATTTAGATCTGGGTTCCTGGTAGTCTCTACTCCTCCACAGTCCTCTCCACTAGTTGCTGCTTTCATCTGGTCAGCTGAGCTGCTGGTTGGAAGATCTTCCTCTTTTACTTGGTGCTGATGAAGCTGTAAAAACAGAGGTTTCTCTTCATCTTCCTCACTCTTCAAAGGAAAAGCAGTGAATGCAAACCTGGTGTTATCAATCTCTTTTTTCACACTAAACTGTTCTTCCTCTTGACTGGTCCACAGTTCCTCCTCTTCCTCCTTTATGTTGAAGGTCTCTGGATCCTGATGATCCACACCAAACATCTGTACCTCAGGAGCTTCTTCTTTAATCAGCACCATCTGCTGAACATCTGCTGGGAACACAGAAACCACGAACATGAGGCACAATTATAACTTTCAATTCACACAAACAGTGGTGGCTAAAAGTTTGTGAAGCCTTTAAAACTTTCTAAACTTCTGCATAAAAATGACCTAAAACATCAGATTTTCACACAAGTCCTAAAAGTAGATGAAGAGAACCCAGTTAAACAAATGAGACAAAATATTATACTTGGTCATTTATTGAGGAAAATCATCCAATATTACATGATTTTTCCTGAGATTTGTCAAGCTGTTTTATCAATAATGCACAAATAAATTAAATATTGACGAGAGCATGTAGTGTTCACATGAACTAAGTTTGAATTTATATAAATCCATAGCCATTGTGAGACAAACTGCCTCAATTGTACTCGTCAATGTCTGAAAGTAAACTAACAACTTGTAATTGTTACTAATAAAAACAACTGATTTTGCTTATTTATAACAAATTATAGGGTACACTTTTGGTAGTGAAAGATGCATATTTAGAGGTTTGTTTTATAATACAGTAATATATATGGAATTATGGATACGATTACAATTTAAAAAAAACTTTAGAGAATTGAGCAATGCTTTAAAAGACCTGACTAATATATTTAAACTGTGAAATTATTTTTGGAGGAGACCATTTTATGGTAATGGACAAATGGCTTGATAGATGTCTATCAAAGATGCAAAATAATCATGACAACTCTGTTTTGTTTGAATTTTGTAATAAGTTAAAGTTAAATAATATAAGGCACATTTTACATCCAGAGGCACAATTTTTTAACTGGTTTAACCCAGATGGAACAATTAAATCTAGACAAAATTTTGGTAAATGATAAATGGAGCTTATTTATAGCGCTTTCCAGCCCCCTTCGAGGGGCCCCAAAGCGCTTTACAATACCAGCCATCCACCCAGTCAACACACATTCATACACCGGTAGCGGTAGCCTGACATGCAAGGCGCCATCCAGACCTACCGGGAGTATTAGCTATGAAACATGGCCTAGACGTTAAAGATCCACTGACATGATTTGTTTACTATTCATAAAATTGCTCAAAATATATATATATTTTAACATTTAAATATGTTCGTTTTTGCAAACAAAATGATAAATCACTTTAATTTTGCTTTAAAAGTGATTTTGAACTTCAAGCGGTGTTTAATCATGGGAAAACCGATTACCGTATTTGTCGGGATATAACACGCTCCTGTGTATAACACGCTTTGTCCAATTATTGCCAATAAATTGGAAAAATCCATAAATAACACGCTTCGGCGTATTACACGCATCTATTATGCGTCACCGCTACGCGACGCGTCAGCGCCTCATTTGCCCTGCTTAAAATGGCGGCCACAAAAGCGAGCACGAAGAACTTCACAGATAAACACGGTAAAAACAATTATTTCTATGCGAGAAAAAATATATTTCTTAGCTGACATTATAGCACAAGGGTTCCTGAGCTTAACCGTTCCTTAACCAATTCACGAAATGGTCTAATCTGCTAGATTTAATTTTTTTTTTTTTTACTTCTTCCAAAACACGTCTCGTGTGCTACTAAAATAAATTATAAATAAATTGAATTTGATCTCAAATGTCTTATACAGGTCAACAGCTTGTAAATTAAACCCATATAATTACACTCTGTAAGCCTAAACAATATCTGAGTGGTTTAAGAGCTGTTTATCTAAACAGTAGGTATCTGTTCACGTTAGCTAAGTGCTAACAGCTAAAAGAGCGATTTTTTATAGCTCTAAATATCTTCTGCAGCTAACAGTGTGTAAATTACCACCAAATAATTACACTCTGTAAGTTTCAAGAAAATCCGCGGTGTGGTTTATGAGTTATCTTGCAAAAAAAACAAACAGCTAACCTTACAGCTATAGCAGCTACATCCAGAGCAGGAGGCGGGCAGCGACAGTGTCAGTCCGACCAGAGGAGGCTTTTTTCGGACACATGAGTTAGAAACGGTCTGGAAGTGTCCCCCTAGCGGACAAAAGTGGTACTGCACCATTTTTTGCCCAAAATGAAAAACGGCAATATCAGAGCCAAAAATGGGTCTAAAAATATGGGAAAAAATCCATAAATAACACGCTTCGACGTATAACACGCAGGACATTCAAATGAGTAAAAAAACTGTGTGCTATACCCCGAAAAGTACGGTACACGCGAACGCACCATCTGTGACGTAGTGTGCAGAGTGTGATGCAGAGCTCTGGGCTTGTCACAGTGCACGCATGTGAGCAGCTCGACATGAAGGTAAGTCTGATACAGCATCAAGCCGGGTTCCCACCGAATGCGTCTTGAGCAGCAAAAATGCTCCCGACGCGCGGTGTTTGCTGCTTGTCAACAGATGTCTGTTCACACCAAACGCGTCTGAAGACGCGCAGTGGGAGGAGCGTCTTGGTCCTTTTCCGGTCGGGTTTGTTTTGTTTTTTGTACACCGGGCAGATAAAATCAGCTGTTCGTGAGCCTCGTTACTACTTGAGTGGGTTTTCTACGAGCCGAACTGCAGCTCCGAAAGTCTTTGTTGAGATTAAAACGTTTTTTTATGTTTGGGGTGATCGTACGCTCGAGCGGACAGCGGCAACTGTAAAAATGCCAAGTTTCTTACCGGAGGCTGGTTTCTTAATGGAGGCTCGTTGGGCTAAGTTTAAAAAGTCCAAAAAAAGTCCCGTCGTCGTTGCGTCATCACATAGCAGAGTCTCTCCCGATTGGTTGCTGCTACGCGGCGAGTAGCCGAAGTAGGTCAAAGTTCGATGAAGTCGGGCAGCTGCTGCTTTGGACGCGCCGCGTGTGTGAAAAAGAACTGACGCACACTGCCGCGTTGCTCGAACTGCTCAAAACGCGCCGCGTCACGCTGCGCCGCTCCAAGATGCTCGGCCACATAGACTTTGCATGTAAACTTGCTGCTTCGGCCACTCGAAACGCGTTTGGTGTGTAGCCGGCGTCAGACCTAAATTAGATCCTGTTGTTTCTTGTTCCATCACCCAAACTATTTTCTGCTTCCCAAAATGAAGACAAATAGCTCAAATCTTCACATAGATTGATAAATTTGTCGTGTTTTAAATTGTCCGCTATTAAAGAGACCAGAGCCCTCTGCCTCTCACTCTGCACACTACGTCACAGATGGTACATTCGCGTGTAATCGGTTTTCCCATGATTAAACACGGCTTGAAGTTCAAAATTCCTTTTAAAGCAAAATTAAAGTGATTTATCATTTTGTTTGCAAAAACGAACATATTTAAATGTTAAAATATATATATATATTTTGAGCAATTTTATGAATAGTAAAAAAATCATGTCAGTGGACCTTTAACACTACTAACTCTGCTGCACCAATTACTGATTACTTTATTATTAAACTCACTTTAACTCCTACAAATGCACAAAGGTGCACCAAAGGATTTTGTAAATTCAATTTGAATCTCCTTAATCAAGACCTCTTTTGTCAGGACATAAAAAGAACAATTGTCGATAAAAACAAAGACTCATCACCATCAAATTAGAGTAAAGTGGGATCACTTAAAATATAATTTTCAAATTTAAATTTTATTTGTCAAATTTCAAGTCGACACCACAAACAAAGAGAAGCTGACATTGAAAGAGAAATTCACATTTCTAATAAGGCTTTACTAAACGAAGATGACAAATGAGCCTCCTACTGTTGGATTTTACAGCCTTTTATACTCTTATATCTTTTCACAAGCTTTGCAATGTCACTGATGATGCATTTATACAAATGTGTGTGCGTGTCGTTATTGATCACATTTACAGGTCTACATTTAATTTAAAAGGCCTACTGATCGGGTGGCCCTGGGGACTCTGGGCTCGGGGTCCTTCTTGGGGTCTTGGGCTATGATCGCCCCTTCGTCTGCCTCGGGCCTTGGGGGGGCGGATCTCTGATGCTTCACGGTTGCTACTGAATGTTCTATTCGAGGAACCTTATTCACTTATGCATGCTTCACAACCACACACAAATGGATGCAGGGATGTATATGTAGATATCATATGCAGATATGTAGATGGGTATGTGACTGAATATGAATGTATATGTATGTATACTGTATATATATTTGTAGGTATGGGTATGTTTATTTATGGAAATCTACTGCAAGGTCATGAATATTATTAGTCTTTATGCATGTGTGTTTCGTTGCTGTGTTCTGTCATGTACTTTGCAGGATTGCAGACGGAGGTTGGGTGTGTTTGCCTTGTGCTCTTTTTGTGGATAATTGTTGTGTTTTGTTGTCTTACTTTCTATCTTTCCTTTCTCTCTATTAAAAATAATAATAATTCATATTGGTGTGAGAGGATGGCTGTAAGGTGAGAAGGGAGGCCATCTATAAAAGGGAAAAAAATAAAAAATATAAAAAAATAAAAATAAATAAATAAAATAAAAGGCCTACTGATTACTTTATGTTTTACATATAATCTCACATGTACTAATATTAATCATAAGCTCACACTTTATATACGGTAATCACAAGCTAATCAAACATTCTGAGTTGGATCTCGCACAGGTAAGACAATATCTTCTCACTTGTGCTCAGGAAACAAAGTGCTTCTTTGTCCTCAGCAAAACTGAGCACATGGCTGCATGTGTAGGCCAAAAAAGCCTAAACATTGATCAAACATAAATAAAGTTAACTCACAACACATCAGATACTTTATAATGAATACAGCTGATTAATTAGTCTTTCATAGTTCTAACACTAATTAGTAAATGCCAAATAATAATATAATAGTATATGAACATGTAGTAAAGTTAGTGAACAAGCAATGATATTAGATAGCCCTCTGTCTGGGTCATAAATAGACCTTTTACCAGTTGACGTCATCACGCAAAGCTCGGCAGAAACGAGCGTTCTGATTGGACGGCAAAAAGCCGAAACCGGATGCCGGGGGTTAGGAAGGAGCCGAGGAGCTTCGTAATGATAGAGAGTTGTAATTTAGAAGCTTGATTTCTTAAAATAGTGGACAACCACTGGTCAAAATGCCTGAACATTGTGCCGCAGATACGAGAGGAGGTGATTGTGTGCGCTGATGGAAAATGGTGAACTCCTTCAGGCTTTTTGCGGATGTCCAGCAGGGTGAGCCGTTGTGTGTAGTTGTCAACAACCTGTATTATCCAAGCGTCAGAAATAAATGTTTTAAATTTCTCACACCAATACTTCTGATATTTAGACTGGTTTGGTTATTGTTACAGGTTCAACATCTTCTGTTAGCTGCTATAACTAGCGCCATGTCTTCATAATGAGCCGTCAGTATAAGCACAGTATGTAAACAAAAACATGACGTTTGAGTCACACAAATGTTCACAGCGTCCTTATTTCTTATTTGATTTCTGTAAACTATGTCTTAAATTAAGCCTGAGACAATTGGTGATGTTGTGATGTGAAAAATAATAACTATCCCAAGTGATAGCTTTCCTAGGGAAATTTAATTATCTTTGATTTACTAATGCACTTATGCTGTTTATACAGCTTACACTTTAGACGTAACATGTGTGAAAATCTTAAATATATTACAAACAATATATTTTGCATGTGAATTCCATAATGACACATACAATAGTTGTATATTGTGTTTGTGATTGTTTTTGCAGAGGAGGTGGCTGCAACCATGTTGGAAATACACCAACCTGCACCCAGTTACCTTGTACATGGAAGAGACCAGCCCAAAAACGAACTGCACCTGCTACTTGGATGAGCTGCAAGTTTTAAAGTGAGTTTAATCAGTGTTCCTGAAGACATTTCATATTACGCTTATAACACAAATACCCAGAAAGGTGACTTTCAGTGAAACTTCACCAACAATTGGAATAATACAATATCACTTATCTTGTCTTATCCCAGTCAAAAAACTATTCAACATTGTACAATTGTAGTTTATTGTATTGTGTTAATTATTGTTGTTTTCTAGTGGCACTAGATAATAAATGCAATCACATATGTACGGTTTTAAATGTTTTCTACAATGGTAAGATCTGGAATAGTTTTTTGACATTTTTTAAAAAACACTTCTACAAATAGATTTGCTAATATGTGTTAGATATCAACCACATTTTTCATGTTGGTGTCATTTAAGGCATGACATCTGTGTTGAGAAGTTTTCCAGGAGAACGCTGAACAGCCTGCGTTTTGACCCACGACATCCTGATGACCGGAATGAGCCCACCATCACTGCTGGCTGGTCTTCACAAGGACATTTTGAGCGTGGAGCCATTCTTGACCTATTGCAGGTTGTAGTAGTTAACATTAAAAACCAATAACGCTTATCTGTATGTTTCTTTAATTCCTTTATTTTGTCTAGATTTTAAAACTCCTTGTTTTTTTCCTTTTAAGACATGCTCAAAGACCCTGGATGCAGTTCTCGATCCAGACTCTCCGGCAGATGAAGTAGCTGACGACCGCGGCCCCTGTTCAATCTCCACGCCATCAGAGAGACCTGCCAGAAGTTCAAAACATCTTTAAATGTCTCACAAGCACACACATTATTTATATAAGTCACAAACAGAAACAACACATACCAGAAGATCAGAACAAGCGCTCAATACAAAAACAACTGGACTTTATTTGTTGCAGAAAACGTTTCACCCTTTCTGCAACAAATAAAGTCCAGTTGTTTTTGCATTGAGCGCTTGTTCTGATTTTATCATGTCCTGGACGACTGAGAATCTTCACCAGCACATACCAGAAGATGTGTTTGTGTTTGTCATTTCACTTAAGGACAGCAGCCTAGGACAGACAGTAACCTGCTAATGTTTTTTTTTTAATGATGCCTTCTCTGACAACTTGGAGACTTTAGACAGTGTAATGTTTATGTTTTTTTTTTTTGCTAAGTCATTGGATGACCAGAGAGCTGAACTAGAGAACAGCTCTGACAACAGCAGAGTCATAAAGAGGATTTTCTTTCAGCCTGGTTAGGTCACCATGATAAGAGAGACTGACCTGTTTTTGTTGTAAACGCTCTTTCTTTATCTAGAGAGATTCAAAATCATAAAATGTGACTAAAACAGCATTTGTATATTAACAGATTAAAAAATTTAACTAAACAAAAGTTCCACTTCACTAAAAGTCAAATTAGAGCACAGTTTCTTTATTTTTAAAGGTTGGTGTGTTCATTTCTAAATTTAATGTACTACAATCAATGTGTTTTGGGATGTGTGGACTATCTCATTAATCAATTACTGTAATAAACATGGATTTGAATACAGTATATAAATTTGGTCAAATTGGGGAGGGAATGACTGAGCCAGCTGAGGAGTGCTGTGAGTTTTCATTGGATTAGCGTGATGTCCTTCAAAAACTTCAACAAATGTGATGTCACGGTCGACATAATTTATTTAAAATACATATATTTGGATCATGACAGGCCTGACAGGTCCATAAATGCGTGTCGGCCCAGCGGGCAAGCGAATCTTTGTGCACCGCCGGGCCAGTTAGACGCTGCTGGAAACACCTGTACTTACAAAGATATTTTTACTTTATTGCACTTACTGCTAAAAAAGGTCACAACACTCCTTGTACAATACATACCTCTTCCTCAGTGAACTGCTTGTGTCTGGATGCTGGATGCAGAAAATGGGGCAGGTTCAGACTAGCTTCCCTTTTTCCACCTCTGACTTGACATCAAACCCTTTGTCAGCAAGGAGTTGTTGGCCAGTTGCTGCTGTAAAACAAAAAGTATTAATTCATATTTGACAATAAACAAAACAGTCTTTTGTAGAGTTAAACTGTATGCTTATACACATTGATGACAGGATTGCTTTTTTTTTCTGTGACAGCATGTCACCGATACGGTGGCCCTGAGGTGCAAAACACATTAACAAATAAGGCTAAACACTTATTTGTTAATGTGTTTTGCACCTCAGGGCCACCGTACACCGATGCTCCCAGCAAAACTGTGCACAGTGTTTGATGCTATTTTATTCACCTGTTATTTCTTCAGGGGGGTTGAACAGACTAGCTTCCCTTTTTCCACCTCTGACTTGACATCAAACCCTTTGTCAGCAAGGAGTTGTTGGCCAGTTGCTGCTGTAAAACAAAGTATTTATTCATGTTTGACAATAAACAAAACAGTCTTGTGTATAGTTACCGTAAACTGTATGCTTATACACATTGATGACAGGATTGCTTTTTTTTTCTGTGACAGCATTTCACCGATGCTCCCAGCAAAACTGTGCGAATGACTTACAGAAACAGAGAAATGGCTGAAATGTTTTTAAAGTCAGACCTCAAATAATGTTAATAAAACATGTTTGTCTTGTGGAAACTACTACTGTATATTTTTTCAACGCAGAAAGAGTTCAAATGATGACAGCTAACAGTGCAGTGGTCTGTTCATTTTTATACAGCTGCATGTTTTATGCTATTTTATTCACCTGTTATTTCTTCAGGGGGGTTGAAGGAAGAATCTCTTTGCATGTCGCAGGTTGAAACAGGTTGAAACTTCAACACAGGCAGTGGACTGAGGAACAGCGAGGTCTCGTAGTAGACCTAGCTAGCTGCTAGCTTAGCAACTGTCCAGTAGCATTCTGCTGCGGGAGGTTGTTCTCTGTTTTGTCTGTTTCCCATATCCAAGATGTAATGTAGGAACGTAATCCACGGAGCTTGGATCACCACCATCCACGGATCACCACCGTACGGAGCTAGGATCACCACCGCGACCAGAGTAGTATTACCCCTGACTTCCGGAAAATTCTGGAAAAATACGAGTGCGCATGCGCGATGACGTCAACTGGTAAAAGGTCTATTCATCTTATTTTCTTAAAGAATGCAAGGCCGTCTCCCGGTTAACATAGTACCATAATTTCCAGCCTATAAGTCACCGTTTTTTTTAAACTAATTTTCATGTCCTGCAACTTATGGAGCGAAGCGACATATTTATGGATTTTTTCCCTATATTTTCAGACCAATTTTTGGCTGAGATATGACAGTTTTCATTCATTCTGACGAAAAAAAATGGAGCAGTACCACTTTCGGCCACTAGGGGCAGCAGTACCACTTTCGGCCGCTAGGGTCCACCGACCGTTCCCAGCTCATGTGTCCGAAAAAAGCCTCCTCTGCTCGGACTCACTCTGTTGCAGCCCAGCCTCCTAAACTCTGGAAGTAGGTCTGAACTAGTGTTTGTTAGCAAAATAGCTCAAGAACCACATAACAGATTTTGCTGAAACTTACAGAAAGTAATCACTAGATGGATATTTAAAACCTTTTAGTTGTAGGAGATGTTTGAGCTAAAATTTGATTTATTTATAATTTATTTTCGCAACCGTTTGGAAGACGTCAAAGAAAAACAATTTAAATCCAGCAGATTTGACCATTACGTGAATTTATTAAAGAAAGGTTAAGCTCAGGAACACTTTTGCTATAATGTCAATTAACAAATATATTTTTTAAGTGTTTAGCTTGCTAAATATTAAAGAAATGAAGCATATCCGCTCGTTGCGCGTGCACGTGACGTACTAAACTACTTTTTAAATCCAGCAGATTTGACCATTACGTGAATTTATTAAGGAAAGGTTAAGCTCAGGAACACTTTTGCTATAATGTCAGCTAACAAATATATATTTTTAAGTGTTTATCTTGCTAAATTTTAAAGAAATGCATCGGTCCCACCCGTGCGCGTGCTCGTAGCGAAACTACTTTTTAAATCCAGCTGATTTGACAATTACGTGCATTTATTAAGGAAAGGTTAAGCTAAGACACATCTTTGCTATAATTTTCAGCAAACAAATAATTGTTTTTACCGTGTTAATCTTGTTAAAAGTCCACTCCATGCACGCTTCTGTGGCCGCCATTTGCAGCAGGGCAAAACACCGGGTTTTGGGTTGTCACCGCTGACGCGTCGAGTAGCGGTGACGCATAATAGATGCGACGTATACGGAGGTGCGACACGTTTATGGATTTTTCCAATTTATTGGACATAATGGACTAAAGCGACTTATGTAACGGAGCGACTTTTCGGGCGGAAATTACGGTAACATAAGATCTGCACGAGTGGATGACCTGAGATGTCATTCATACATTTACACCAATTGAAACCTGGTCTGCCTCAGAGGGGGTGAGACTTCGCAGAACGCTATAATCAATCACCTTTATTTAACCAGGTAGAGCCCATTGAGATCGAGATCTCTTTTACAAGGGTGACCTGGTCAAGTGGTCAGCAGCACACGTCACATTGGCAATAGGCATTTGCACTTATCAAAAAGAAAATAAAGAAAACTACAATCACAGTAAACAGATGTTGACAGTTCAAAACCAACAGGATATGACAGATTTCTATATACATTATATACAAAACAAGCAGACAAAAAAAAACAACAATGACATGTATATTGGATAAGTAGTGGTTAGAAACATCTGCAATGGTCAAGTTTCTTGATGACATTTTCTACTACGGTTGACATAAAGGATCCAGGAGAGATGAATGTTGATAGTTTCAGATCTTTCTGTAAGTTGTTCCAGGCTGAGGGGACGGCGAAGCTGAACGCTCTTTTTCCTAGTTCAGTTCTGACAGGAGGAACTGACAGGAGGACTAAATCGTTAGAGCGCAGGGAGTAATGACTGTGTGATGTTTGTATTAAGGAGGTGAGGTATGACGGGACCAGGTTTAGGAGGGTCTTGTAGATGAAGGATATCCAGTGAGTGTATCTGCGAGTGCTGAGAGATGACCAGCCAGATTTTACGTAAAGCTCACAGTGATGAGTGCGATAACTGGAGTCAGTAATGAACCGAAGGGCACCGTGGTAAATGGAGTCTAAGGACTGTAGGTATTTTGATGCAGCACTCATGTACAGCACGTCACCATAATCTAGTATTGGCATGAATGTTGCAGCTACTAATGTTCTCCTGGCTTTGCATGAGAAGCAGGATTTGTTTCTGAAGAAGAAACCTAGCTTCAGTTTGAGTTTAGTGGCCATTTTGGAGATGTGGGTTTTAAAAGACAGTTCAGTGTCAATGTTGAAACCTAGATATTTGTAGGTGGATATAAATATACCTGAAGGCTAATAAGAAGCCGAGCAAAATCTTAGGTGATTCAGCAGCAAGGTTTGTTTTTTGCTCTTCACCATGCATAATGATTTATCACATGATTTCTGTATACTATAGCTCTGTTGTTCAATAAATCTTTTTAACTAAGGTGAAAGTACTCCTGAATTCTGTGCTTGGATCGGTTTGAAACCCTTCAATTGGTGACCCCATGACATGTCGACTGAGCACAACTGGAGCTGAGATTGGATCTCGAGTGGACCGCTGTCCGCCTACAGAGAAAAAGGGCCCCAAAAAAATCAGTTAAGCGAGTTACCAGTTAGCATATCGCCCATAAAACTCTTGCGATCTGGCCGTAAACCAAAATAAGCCTCTGTGGGTGCACGGTATGCCATCTCCTGAAATAAAGGAGGATTTTAGAAGCTACGGTTAAAATATGTTGAGGCATTTGGGCACGGAGCTTACAGTATACAGATTTATAGAGAAAATAAATGTGCAGATTGAAGTGAAAGTAATAAATTAAGAGATAAATGAGAGAAAGTACAGAATAATCCTAGTTATCTGCATTGGCACACCCCCTGCTTGGCCGACGGACCAGCAGTTACACGTAGACGAGGTCACGTGGCTCAGTTTAATCATTTCATTGGATGTTTTAGAGACTATCTTAAGAAAACGTAATTGGCAAAACAAACACTAGGATTAAACCTGAGCAGAGAAGCTATGGAAAAAAAGCGTTACTAAAAAATTTTAGAAAGAAAAAACAACGCTAAATAAAAAGAAAAAACATAGTACAAAATACTAAAAATACAGCTTATGCGGCTATTAAAAACATAATACAAAATACTAAAAATACAGCCTACATGGTTATTAAAAACATAGTACAAAATACTGTACTAAAAATACAGCCTACGTGGCTATAAAAAATGTACAAAATAAGTAAACATCGTCTAAGCAACGAATATAAACATTTGTGAAAAACAAAATAAAACAAAAAAATAAAGAAAAGGAGTCACAAAAAAGTTGTTTAAACGCGTTTATTTCTGGGGTCTGGTCTCTGGGTGAGTGAGTGTATGTTTTTTCTTTCTCCTTTTTTCTCTCTCCGTTATGTGTACGTGCTTGGGGCGTTCCATCAACTGGTGTGTGACTGAACAAGCAGAGCCATCCCCAGAAAGGGGGGCTGTGATTTATTGCCTTTATAAGAACAACAAAGCTGAAAACTGCTGTGTTTGGCTGGTAGCTTTGCACAATTTGATCTAGGCGAAACAGCTCGTGAGTGAAAGAATTACAAAATAAAGTTTAGCGCCGTGT
>JBBPBX010087288.1:0-14733 GCA_038048925.1 Garcialebias charrua
AACAGTCCTGCATCGCTTTGAATGAGAACATGCGGCTGCGAGCTGGCTGCGCTGGGACAGGTGGGGGCGTAGGTTAGGGGCCAAAAACTCCGCCCCTTCTGTTCTCTGATTGGTCCGGTCAAAAATCTACCGGAGAAATCCTTGTCTATGAGAGAAGTCCCAGACTGTGCAGTGAAGGGAAATGAGAATTGAGCGGAGCTGTGCAGGAAGGCGAGGGCCAGGCTAAATGTTTCCCCAAATGGATCAATAACGTACAGTATCCATGCATTCAGTTAATTACCGTGTCATCAGGGTCAGACAACACTTGAACAGAGATGGGTGGAGCAACAGGTGCCTGTACAGTTGGTGTTGAGTGGATGGAAGCAACGCTGAGATCCGATAGACCACATCTTTCAACTGTTTCACAACTGCTGGACTCCTCCTCCACCATAACCCTCAGCACTGGCTCTCCTCAGGGATGTGTGCTGAGCCCCCTTCTGTTCACTCTGCTCACATATGATTGTACAGCCACACTTCCAGGCTGTCATATTGTTAAGTTTGCAGATGATACAGCGGTGGTGGGATGCATCACAAACAATGATGAGTCCAGCTACAGACAGGAGGTGGAACATCTGGAGAGCTGGTGCAAAGAGAACAATCTTCACATGAATGTGAAGAAGACAAAGGAGATGATTGTGGACTTCAGAAGGAACAAACACACCCATGCCCCACTGGTAATAGGTGGGTCTGCAGTGGAAGTGGTCTCCAGCTACAAATACCTGGGTGTACACCTGAATGATAACCTCAGCTGGAGCAACAACACCACCAGCCTGATCAAGAAAGGTCATCAGAGACTCTACTTCCTCAGACGGCTGAGACGAGCCGGTCTGAGCAGCCCAGTTCTCACCTCGTTCTACAGGTGTGCAGTGGAGAGCATCCTGTGCTCCAGCATCAACGTGTGGCATGGAGGCTGCACAGTTGAAGAAAGAAAAGCTCTGCAGAGAGTGGTGAAGGCTGCACAGAAGTCTGTTGGAGTCAGTCTCCCCACCATCACAGACATTTACACCTCTAGATGCAGGAAAAGAGCCACCTGTATCATGAAAGACCTCACTCATCCAGCACACTCACTCTTTGCCCCACTCCCCTCAGGACGGAGGTTGAGGAGCATCAAGTGTAGAACCACTAGACTGAGGAACAGCTTCTACCCTGAGGCTGTTAGACTCATGAATAAATAAAAATAAAATTAAAATAAACACTGCAAAATATCACATCATGGTGATGCTGATATGTTTTCTTGTTGCTGTGTTCATCTGTGACCATCTGTGACCATCTGCTCATACAAACTCATGTTCGTGCTGCTGTTTATTCCCACTATATTAGGCTTAGTGTATTACTAGTTGATGTTTTTCTTAGTTAGTTCTCGATGTTATTACTGTTTTTCTCTTTCATTTGTTGTTGGATGTAACTGGGACCTCGTGTACATAATCTCGTTTTCATCTCATGTACCACATGCGGTGCAAATGACAATAAAGACTCTCTGACTCTGACTCTGACTCTGACTCTGACTCTAACTTGTTTAATCTGAAGAGTTTCCTGTCTCCTGTTTTTCAATAAGTTAAAATAAGAAATTATCACATCAAGTTCTTTGGTTTAGTTTTTTCTGGACAGTCCTTCAGGTGTGTATTTATTAGTTTTTGTGGGAGGATGAAAAGTGAAACTCCTGTTGGAGTTTGGTCCTGATCAGTGGTGCAGCGTTAAAGTTTAAAGCAGCTACACACCCCATATGGGAACAAACAGTGATGACATTAGTTCTCTGCATTGAACCATCACACCTGAAATCACCCAGGTGGAGCAGTGGGCAGCTATGTAAGCTCCCAGGGAGCAGTTAGTCTTGCTCAAGGACACCATGATGGCAGGTAGTTGAACCTGCGGTTGTCTGGTCCCAGATCGGCT
This sequence comes from Garcialebias charrua, assembly GCA_038048925.1. Classification (NCBI taxonomy): domain Eukaryota; kingdom Metazoa; phylum Chordata; class Actinopteri; order Cyprinodontiformes; family Rivulidae; genus Garcialebias; species Garcialebias charrua. The sequence goes on from JBBPBX010087288.1 coordinate 1,933, forward strand.
GCCCTGCCTCTCCACCATCTTTGACCCCCAGTACATACAGTTACTGTATGTAGTAACTTGTAAACAAAAACTAAGTCTCACCTGAGCACTTCAATCTCCTCTGCCGTGTAGCGCTGACCCTGGGGCCCCACTGGACTGGTTGGACTGGTTGGGGCTGCTGTCGTGGAGGGTAAAGTCTGGCCTGAGGGGCAAAACTGGCGAGCAGGTCCTCCAGCACTGGCACCACTTGAAGGTCCCATCCTGTCCTGAGTCTGGGAAGAAGTTAATTTGGACTGGGATTCTTTGAGACCCTCAAGCTAGATTTATAGTCGACGTGTCGCGCAGCGTGCGAGGGTGCGCGCGCCAAAAGTGACGCAATATCGCAGTCCCCGCCCCTGCGCGTTGGCCCCGCGCATGGGTTTGGCGCGTGTCGTGTACCTCTGAATTTTTGAAACTCCGCAAGCCTAGTGCGCGCGCCGTGGGCGCTACGATTTGATAGACAGGTCCTCACCGACAGCCTTCACCCTCTTCACGCCGGAGCCTGCAGCTGTCTGCGCCGCTGTGGTCGTGGAGACGGCGTCGCGACGCATGGAGGAATGTTTTGTGACACAAATGTATTAAATTCTCCTTCATTCCTGATCTGGAGTCGGACTTTTCTTTTGTTTTTTCGCCAAAAGTCACGTGATCGCTTTCTCCTCCGCTGACTCCATGCATTAAAACCGCAAATAAAGACAACAGTTCAGCACGCGAGCAGAAAGCTATTTGTTTTTGTTGTGTGATTTCAAACAGTTCTTCTTCTACGGTAGATTTCTTCTTCTACACCTTTCTTGCAACATATGCACAGGTTTTAGAGGGTACTGCCTCCTGCTGGTCCGTAAAAGAACAGCACTTTGCCATGCGCCGCCGTGCGTCAACCATAAACACAGCGGCGAAACTGTGAACACATTTCTCCGCACGGCTGAGTGCACGTGCGGCGCGCGCGCTCCAGCCTGCAGACCAAAGTGCAAGTATAACTCGGCCTTCAGCCCTTCCAGTGTGTGTGTGTGTGTGGGGGGTGGCTATGTCCTGTGCTTGTTGCATGCATGAAGGCAACAAACGTCGTCTATTTTGCAGGATTAAAAGTTGGGTTCTGTTGGTCCCACGGGCTGCTCTGTTCTGATCCGCTTCAGGTTGGGCTTCTTTACGTTCTGACTCCAGTTCTTAATGTAGAAAAGTCTCCGTTTATTTTCATGACGTCAGGAACTCCTCTGTTTGATCATTTCTGTGTTCGTTAGCGTTTCTCTGCAATTGAGCCGACGCTGCTCAGTGGAGTGGGTTTACCTGAACTCGGTTCTGTTTCCTGTTGGACCCACACTCCGACTGATGCTGCTGCCATCAGCTGGTCACAACCAGGAACTGCTGATTGTGCCTCCATCTCACCTGTTCTCACCTGCTCCTGAAGCCAACAAATGTTCATCCCAACGTCAGCATCACTTTGGAAGAGGGAAAGTTCTGTGAGCTGAAACAGAACCGGACTTAACGGACCGTATCTATGATGTCATTTATGATCAGATGCAGGTTTGAATGTGAACAGATGTGTCAAAATGAACTTAACTTGTGGATCAGAACCATGAAGTAGGAGTATGAACACATCCAAACAGTTTTCCGAGCGGCTTGGTTCTGCCCACATCTAAACGTTCAAACATTAGAGCCTGAAAGTCCAGGTGATGGAGATCCTCAGATGTGTCTGGTTCTGGTTGTTTGTAAAGGGCTGAAGGTCCGACTTGTCTGGGCTCAACATGTAATGGACTTCTTTGTTTTCTTGTTTTCAGCTCCAGGTCTCGCTCCCGCTCTCACTCCCCGTCCTACAGAAATTATCCTTCTCGGGACTATCAGAGCAACAGAAGAGGCTTCAGAGGCTACAACCGGGGCTACCGCAGGCCCTACCAGCACCGGGGCCGGAACCGGGGCTTCTACCCCCGCGGCTATTACCAGAACCGAGGAGGGGGCTACAAGTCCAACTGGCAGGGTGGGGGAGGGGGCTGGCACGATCGCCAGGACCACTACAGTCCCAGGAGGGGGCACTCCCGCTCCCGCACACCCAAGAAACGCTCGGGCAGCCGGAGCCGCTCCCGCTACTCTGACCGCTCGTCTTCGGGGCAATCTCGGCACTCCCGGCGCTCCAGCTACTCCTCGCGGTCCCGTTCCCGGTCCTCGTCTCCACGGCACCGCAGAAACAAGGCTCGGCCCAGCTCCAAGGAGTCCAAGGACAAGCAGCCGGAGAGTCCGGCAGAGAAATCCCCTCAGCCCGCAGAAGGCAACGTCATCGAGAAGGCGTCTGGAGGAAAATGGATCGACTTCGACGCCAGCCCCAAACGGAAGAAGGAAGAAGTTCCTGAGAGCAAGGGGCCCGGGAGTGGAGGCCCTCTCTGGAAAACCGTCGGATCGTCAACCCCTCCGGCAAAAAGCCCCACCAAGTCCGGACAGACGGCCTCGTTCAGCGGCTTCGGGTTCTTCTCCAAGGAAGAGGCCAAAGCTGGAGATAATACTGTGATCTCTGCCGCCTTCAAGAAGTACGTCTGTTTTATTTCTTCTTCTTGTCTTTCTAACACGTTGACCTGCTGGTGGCTCTGATCTCTGGAAGCAGAGTTCATCTGAGATCTGGCTTTAAAAAGCTCACTTTGATTAAACAGCTGTTTAATGGTTTCACCTGCTGGAATCTTCATGTTCTCTCAGAATATTGTGCTGATGTTAAAAAAGTCTCAGATAATCTGAACATGTCGTGTGGAGACTGCAGAAATGGTTTTGATCCTGACTAAAGATGACCTGCTGCTGCAGGTGGAGCTCACCTGACGTCTCTGTTTCAGGTTCATGGCTGACAATAAAAACAAAAAGACGTCGGAGAAGAACAGCCGAGAGAAGGAGCTGGTGGCTGCAGACAGAGAACCAGAGAAAAGCTCCAAGTCCCTAGAGCTCTTCAGCATGTCTTCAGCTTCATACTCCGAGCCCAAAGAAGAAAAGGTTCAGCCTTTTTTCAACCCGGGAGAGGAGGAGTTCCTCCAGGCACAGGGTCTGAAGGACCAGATCATCGGCGAGGAGCTCAAGGACAAACCCACCCTCTCAGCCAGGGACATTTTTGGAAAATGGGGCGATGAGCCGAGCTACTCCACATCGTACCTGTCTGGGAAAGAGAAAGGCCGCAGAGAGCCTGAAGAAGTTGAAGACGACATGGAGGAAGATTTGTACCGAAACCGCAAACATGTGTCCAAGAAAGAGGAGAAGTCCAAGAAAAAGAAAGAAAAAGAGAAGTTGAAGAGGAGCATGTCCCCCCCAACAACATCCAGAGACAAAGAACGTCCACTGTTTCCTGGAGCCTTTCCTCCTCGGGAGCAGTCTCCTGTTCGTCTGTCAGTCTCCAGGAAGGACTTCGAGCTCAAGATCAGCTCTTTCGATGACATGCCCAGGTACATGCACGTGTGCACACACACACATACTAGGGGTGGGTCTGATCCAGTATCGGACTCTGACACCAGCATAATTTACTTATCAGATTTTTCTGATCCAACCTGCAGAGATTTCTGATCCATGATGCACGTTTGTGTCGAAACGTCTCCACATGTTGGCTTCAAACTAAGGCTGCACGATTAATTGCATTTGCGATTATCTCGCGATATGTTAAAACGCGATTCACTAATCGCACGGGCTGCGATTTGACTGGTCACGCTTCTCTGCATCACACCGGTCTGGCGCGCGCAGCTCTGAGCGAAGCAAAACAGAGAAAGCAGGGAGAAGTCAACACTGTGCGTTCTAACACAGTTGCTTCAGGCTCGACAGAAGTCATAAAAGTTATAAATTCAGGTAAGTTAGCTCATTTAAACGTGTATCTGAGAGCGCAAGCTGGTCACGTGACTTGGTAGTGAGCAGGTTTTGGCCGCGCGCAGCTCTGAACGGAGCAAACAGAGCAGGAGGGATGGAGGAGACTGTGCGTTCTAACACAGTTGCTTCAGGCTCGACAGAAGTCATAAAAGTTATAAATTCAGGTAAGTTAGCTCATTTAAACGTGTATCTGAGCTTAGACGCTGAGACACCGAGACTGCGGGAGATAAACAAAGCGCAAGCTGGTCAGGTGACCGGGTCTGTTTTGCAAGCTAACTTCTGCGTGAAAAAGCGCATTAATCTGATTTTAAAAAAACAGTTGTGTCGTTAGTGATGTGAATTACGGTAATACAGAACCAGTAAAAATAATCTCATTTTAAATCGCAATCGCAATTTATAGAAAAAAAATCGCAATTAGATTATTTTCCAAAATCGTTCAGCTCTACTTCAAACTATGGAATGGATTTCCTGAACGGAGTCGTGTCTCGTGAACCCAGAGTAATAAGACCCGCCTCACATTCAGGAAATCCATTTCATAGTTTGCAGCCAGCTACAACGTGAGCACTGAGCAGCATTGTGGCCAACAGCTAGCCAACTTTTCATCGAAACACATTTGCTGCGTGGAACTACAGGTATGTTACACTAGAAACACCACAAAACAGCAACGTGCACTGTCTGCAGAGCCGCTGTACTGAGAGGAGGAAGCTCCGTCGCGACCTACGATACATCGAACTTAATAAACATTTGAAAAAGCAGCACATTAAAGAGCACGAGGATTGTTTAACCAGGCACCGCGGTAAAGTTAGTTTTACGTTGGACGTTCGAGCTCCGTGGCTTCAGCAGTGTGTTCCTCTCGTTCAGTCTGAAGCAGGCAGTCTGATTTCAGTCAGCAGCGCTCAGTCTGCCCATCTCTGAGGAGCAGACTGAGCGCTGCTGACTCGAATCAGACTGTCTGCTCCGCAGCTTACCGTATTTTCCACCGTACACGTCGCATCTATTATGTGTCACTGCTGACGCGTCGCATATGTTACGCGTCACTGCTGACAACCTGGAAATGTGGGCCGGTGTTTTGCCAAAAATGGATTGATTGCCAAATGGCGGCCACAGGAGCGTGCACGGAAGGACTTTAACAAGATCAAAACCTAAACACTTATTTGTTTGGCGACATTATAGTAAAGGTGCGTCTCAGTTGAATTTTTGTTTAATAAATGCACATACCGTAAAAATCGGGGTATAACACGCAGTTTTTTTTACTCCTTTGAATGTCCTGCGTGTTATACGCCGAAGCGTGTTATTTATGGATTTTTTCCCATATTTTTAGACTCATTTTTGGCTCTGATATCGCCGTTTTTCATTTTGGGCAAAAAATGGTGCAGTACCACTTTTGTCCGCTAGGGGGCCACTTCCAGACCGTTTCTAGCTCATGTGTCCGAAAAAAGCCTCCTCTGGTCAGACTGACTCTGTCGTTGCCCGCCCCCTGCTCTGGATGGAGCTACATTAGCTGTGTTGTTGTTAGCTGGTTTTTTTAGCAAGATAACTCATAAACTACACCACGGATTTTCTTGAAACTTACAGAGCGTAATTATTTGGTGGTCATTTACCAAATGTTAGCTGAAGAAGATGTTTAGAGCTATAAAAAAATCGCTCTTTTAGCTGTTAGCAGATAGCTAACATGAACAGATACCTACTGTTTAGATAAACAGCTCTTAAACCACTCGGATATTTTTTAGGCTTACAGAGTGTAATTATATGTGTTTAATTTACAAACTGTTGACCTGTATAAGACATTTGGGGCGGCCGTGGTGTAGTGGTAATGGCAGTCGTCTCCCGATCGGAAAGTTGGCGGTTCGACTCCCGGGACCCGCACCATGTGTCGTTGTGTCCTTGGGCAAGACACTTAACCCTGAGTTGCTCCCGGTAGGACTGGAAAGCACCTTGCATGGTAGTCTGCCGCCACCGGTTTATGAATGTGTGTAGCATTCAATATATGTGTAGCACTTTGAGATTTTCAGTAATGAAAAGTGTGTTATAAATTGAATTAATTATTATTATTATTATTTGAGATAAAATTCGATTTATTTATAATTTTTTTATTTTCGTAGCGCACGAGACTGTTTGGAAGAAGTCAAAGCGAAACAATTTAAATCTAGCAGATTTGAACATTTCGTGAATTGATTAAGGAACGGTTAAGCTCAGGAACCCTTGTGTTATAATGTCAGCTAAGAAATATATTTTTTCTCAGCAAAGAAATAATAGTTTTTACCGTGTTATCTTGTAAATGCCGTGGCGTAGTGGTAATGGCAGTCGTCCCCCGATCGGAAGGTTGGCGGTTCGAATCCCGGTTCCCCACACCATGTGTCGTTGTGTCCTTGGGCAAGACACTTAACCCCGAGTTGCTCCCGGTAGGACTGGAAAGCACCTTGCATGGTAGTCTGCCGCTACCGGTGTATGAATGTGTGTAGCATTCAATGTGTGTAGCGCTTTGAGATTTTCACTAATGAAAAGCGCGTTATAAATTGAATTCATTATTATTATTATTATTATATATATATATATATATGTATTATATATATATATATATATATATATATATATATATATATATATATATTTATTTTTTTATTTTTTCACATAAAGTATATGTAATGCTCCTAACGTAGCATCAAGTTTAAGTAAACACTGATACTGTTAATAAATAAAACACTACAGGCTGACAGAGATAATGCAATGATTCTGACTGTTACAGTCTTCCCATAGAGGTGAATTTAGAAAATTAAGAATAAACAAATTGTTTACAACAGACTTGGGCAACTTAATGCCCGAGGGCCAAAGGTCTCCATCAGACCCCCAATATCCTTAGTAAAATAAAATTAAAATAAACAGCAATTTATCAAGAAGACTTGAGGAAATTTCAATTAAACATCTTAAGCAAAACTTATTCATTTATTTATTTAATGTGTTTCCAGAACCGAACCTTAAAGACTTAGAAATACAAATACTGTATATAAGTTTGTTTAGCATATTTCCGCTAACAGTTAACACATATAAAATGCTAAGCTAACATGTAAAATATATTGTCACAAGCGCCAATTAACCAAATACGTATTTTATTACTAAATGATATTGGAAAGACATGTTTTATAAAGCATGCTAACTATGCTGCAAGACAAAGCCTGATTAAATTTTTTTTAATTGTTTTTTTAGATTATCTGTCATATCTGTTATCTGTCAGTTCTCTGTAGCCCTTTGATTGTTTTAAACATCCTGATATGGCCCTCTGAAAAAAAAAAGTGTTGCCCACCTCTGGTTTAAACCAGTATTTTGTGTAATAATTTTAATTCTGAATGTGCTGCTCCACAGCTTGTTCTGTAATTTTTTTTTTTTAACTGCACAGTTTCTGGAATCAACATGAAAAGTTGACACACTCTTCCCCTGCTGTCGGTCTTTTAGTCTTTTGAATGTGTTTGTTGACACAGAGTACAAGCTGACTTTATTCATTCAGTTCTTCACCTGCAGGTGCCTGTTTTTGGTGGCGCAGAGCCTCGAGGCCATCCCAGCATGCATCAGCATGGTAACAACAAAACTGTTTGAGTCCTATTCCTGTTGAACAAAGAGACAAACTGATTTTTTTTCCTTTTCATTTTCTGTTACAATTAAAGTGTTGAGTGAAAGCATCACTGGGTAGTAAAAGGGGTTTCCTTGTAGGAATTAAACATTTGACCATGAACTTGTAACATCTTCTGAATAGTCCTTTACGACTGTATTTATCACCTGCCGGATAAAAGCAAACGTCTGCATGTGTTCGTATATGTCTCTTTATTAGCAACATATCTTACGAACCATTGAAAGGATTCGAATAAGACTTTCAGGAAATAAATGATGGGTACCTCTTTAAAAGGATTAGCTTTTGGGCTCAGTCCAAGTCAAGATGGTTGACCCAACCATCTGATTTTAGAAAACAGAATTCAACCGATTTGACCGATGTGCTAAATTTGAGTGAGATTTGTCCACAACATAGCACAAGTGTTTAACATTGCACAAAGTATTTGCTTAAAACATTTGCATTTATTATTTGAGTTTGACTGTTAGCAAAATATCTCACAAACTACTGGCCAAAATGTATAATTCCACTTTCTGAAAGTAAGCACTGGATGAATAACTATAACTCAGTCCAGCTCAACGTGGCCACCACAGCTTAACAACATTAGCCAATACAAAAATAGTTGTCCATTTTAGAGCTATTGAGCTATTCGATAGTAGTTCTGTATAAAGTAAGAGAGTTATTCACTGATAAAGCAATGTTTATGTTGTATAATGCAATAGTTGTTCCTTATTTGGTTTACTGTATTGAAGTCTGGGGTAAAGCGTGTAAAAGTATAACTAATCCTTTGTTCATTTTACAGAAAAGAGCTGTACGAATTATTATGAAAAAAACTATAGATATCCGTTGACTACTTTATTTTATCAACTGAAAATTCTGAAGTTCTATGATTTGGTTAATTATAACATTTTGTTGCTTATGTATAAGGCACATAAAGGCATGTTGCCCATTAATATTCAAACAAATTTTGTTAAAAGAGAGAGTGTATATTTTCTTAAAGGAATTGAGATGTTCGGGGGCTTCTGTGGGGGGTACTCCGGGAGTATGGGGTACCGGGCCCTTTGATACGGGCTGTTGGGTCCCTGTACGACCGGTGTCAGAGCTTGGTCCGCATCGCTGGCAGTAAGTCAGGCTCGTTCCCTGTGAGAGTTGGACTCCGCCAAGGTTGCCCTTTGTCACCGATTCTGTTCATAACTTTTATGGACAGAATTTCTAGGCGCAGCCAAGGTGTTGAGAGGATCCGTTTTGGTGGCCTTAGAATCGCTTCTCTGTTTTTTGCAGATGATGTGGTCCTATTGGCTTCATCAGTTCGTGATCTACAGCTTTCGCTGGAGCGGTTTGCAGCCGAATGTGATGCAGCCGGGATGAGGATCAGTTCCTCCAAATCCGAGGCCATGGTCTTGAGCCGGAAAAGGGTAGCATGCCCTCTCCGGGTCGGGGAGGAGGTCCTGCCCCAAGTGGAGGAGTTTAAGTATCTCGGGATCTTGTTCACGAATGAGGGAAAACTGGAGCGTGAGATCGATAGGCGGATAGGTGCAGCGTCCGCAGTGAAGCGGGCGCTGTACCGGTCTGTCGTGGTGAAGAGAGAGCTGAGTCAAAAGGCAAAGCTCTCAATTTACCGATCGATCTACGTTCCCACCCTCATCTATGGTCATGAGCTCTGGGTTATGACCGAAAGAACGAGATCTCGGATACAAGCGGCTGAAATGAGTTTTCTCCGCAGGGTGTCTGGACTCTCCCTTAGAGATAGGGTGAGAAGCTCAGTCATCCGGGAGGGACTCGGAGTAGAGCCGCTGCTTCTCCACATCGAGAGGAGCCAGTTGAGGTGGCTCGGGCATCTGGTTAGGATGCCTCCTGGACGCCTCCCTGGTGAGGTGTTCCGGGCATGTCCCACCGGGAGGAGACCCAGAGGAAGACCCAGGACACGCTGGAGGGACTATGTTTCTCGGCTGGCCTGGGAACGCCTTGGGATTCCCCCAGAGGAGCTGCTCCAAGTGGCTGGGGAGAGGGAAGTCTGGGCCTCCCTACTTAGGCTGCTACCCCCGCGACCCGACCCCGGATAAGCGGACGAAAATGGATGGATGGATGGATGAATTGAGATGTTTGTGAAGCCTTATTTTGGCACTAGTTTGAAGGAACGATCCACAATAATTCAGGGAATAGGATTGTGGAATGGTTTGGAAGATAACGTTAAAAATCACTGTATACATTTAAGAGACTGATAAAAACGAGTTTCTTGAAAGAATATGGAAATCGTTAATATATTATATATACTAAAGTTGTTATCTGATTTGATTTAGATGTTTGAGTTTTTATGTTTTTAATTTAGCTAGATTGTTATTGTCTTTGTGAATTACATTTTAATTTAAATTTTGTAAAAATAATTTGATTTACATTAGAATTAAGTAAAAAGGGGCAGTTTTCATAAGACTAGTTCTTCTTCTGCCACCTTTCATGTTATTTTATTTACAATTTTTTGATTGTATTGTATATATATCTTGTTTAGTTTTTTATTGTCATGTTTTTAAATGAAATGAATGAAATGTATTTTGAAAAAAAATTGGGTGTGGTAGTAGCTGAGAGTCTTTCACTACACCCTCTGAGGGGACATCTCAGGATATTGTGATGTGCTTGGGCAGGACTCAAGCACATCACAATATCAATGCAAAATGGATGAATTTATCCAAACAACAAAAAATTTTACAAAACGGTTAAGCATTTATTGAGGTAAAATCAGAATCTGTGACGTCATGGCCATGTGAGGACTTGATCCATACCATGAGTGTTGTGCAGACGCCTCACAGGGAACATGTAATAACAGGACGGTTGGAGAAGATCGTGAGCAAACAAATGCCACTGAGTCACAGGTAAGTCCACGTGGATTTAAGGATTTCCATCCTTTTATTCAATGGGTTACTTGGATAAGTTGTGGTTTCTTGGCGCAGGTATACAACATGCATTTAATAATAATAGGAATAAAAATAAAAAAAAACAGTTTAGTTTTCTCCGGTGCACAACATGCTCAACTTTCAACTGTTCCTTAAAAGCTCGCGCGTTGCCACGCGTAAAATAGCAGGCGAAGTGGGATCGTGTGTGTGTGTAGCCACGAGAAGTGGAACCGGACACCGAGGCGCACGGCGCGCGCAGATCGGGTTGGATGCATGCGCACCGCAAACAGAACATCTCCAAATCGCATTCCGCATTCTGAAACCTAATCCGAGGACATCAGGATGCGTGACATAATCCCAGAGTCATCTGAAAAGCGCGCTCCTCCAAACAAGGCCCCCAGGGGTGCTTTGGAGAGGAACTCGGTTTTACTCACGGTTTGCTCTCCCTCGCGGGGATCTATAAAAGAGGGGGCGGACACCAACACTGCAGCCCCCCCACACCCCCCACCTCCAAACGTCACTGTGCTATAAATCTCTCCAAAACAGCCCTGTGCGCCCGGTGCTTTGCGCAGACATCTGTCCTGCTCTTCAGTCCAACATGAGGACAACGCGTGGAGACCCACAGACAGACTGAGCTGGAGGAAAAAATGGAGACTATTCACCCCCAAGTTTCTGCTTTATTTGATTGTTTTTGTCACCATGACGCAATATGCGTAAAATATTGGTGATGTTGAAGGTTTAACGCGTTTTGGATACAGGAGCCGTTTTTTTTGGAAAACATTTTTTTTGTGTGCGTGTCTTCTTTCTGATCTGTTGAAGACGCTGATGTCTTCATTGGACTCCTCTCAGTCCGAGATGGTGGAGCTCTCTCGGATTTCCAACGTGGAAACGTAGCATCCAGTTGATCAGAGCGCGCAGCTGTGGAGGCGCCGAGCCGCCCTGGAGACGCGCGCTTTGCTCGGTGCGCCTGCTCCTCCGAATACCAAAGGAGAGAGGGAAAAAAAAAAACTGTTCCAGCTTTTCTTTTTTCCTTTTCCTTATTTGGACTAATTTTGAACTCGTGTGGACATTTCACTGTCGAGGATTTGAAATTATTTACGCATGCTTGAGTCAATTGGGGACACTCGATGAGTTTTCTTTTTGGATTTCATCACCAAGCGAATTGTAGGTCTGCATATGGGACCATATTTAAGGTAAGAATGCTCTGATATTTCATGTTTTCAGATGATTAAATACAAATGTATTCATGTGATTGATCAGGAGGACGCAAAATATACCAAATGTTTAAAAAAAAAAAGAGACAAATATGGATTTGGACGTTTGCTTATAAGCCCTGTATTTACCCATAGCTGTTTAGGTTCACTGCAGACTCAACATGCCATTAGACTCAGTCATGTAAGCTTTTGGGGATCGCCATCTGGTCAACTCTCACCATTATTTAGGTTATCCTTGCCAAAACGCTTTTACTCGAGGTATTTCTGTGCGAGGCGCACCTTCCACACTGCAAACAGAAGCTTGTTCTCAAAGAACTGGGATTTGAGACAACTGGGGGAAATGAAATGTGGTTTAATCATCAAATTTGTGCACAAATGTGCACATTCTGGATCAGAATTTCTTTATGTTGTGTGTGTTATAGGCTCAACCCCTCATGATGTTGAACACATTGGGGCAAACCTGTCCAGTTGTCTGGAAAGTTTGCCTCAATTTTTCAAATAAAGTACATATACATATATATATATCTGTTTCATTTTGCAGCTTTCTCTATAGGAACTGAGTCTAAGATGAAGTTATGGGATGTTCTGGCCACATGTTTCTTGCTCCTGAGCTCTGTTGCCACCCGACCTCTCTACCAAAACTCTCCGCCAGCCAAGAGGACTCCCTTCCCCAGCAGCTATCGTGATTCTGTTGAAGAGGAAGAGTCGTCGTTCCAGCGTGAAGACCACAACCTGCAGGAGATCTCCATGGAGGATCAGTGTAAGGCACGCCGCATGAATTTTGTACAAGTTATGGATAACCAAAGGCCTGATCAATCAGAGCTTCTCTTGCTTAGACAATTGTGGTCTGATCAGGCTCTCACACATCTTAATTTGTGTTTTATTGCTGCATGTGTTGCGTTACATCACGCTGCTGTCCAAACAAGCCAGCAACACGAATAAGAACAGACGTCCCCTTTCACATTTCCCTGTCTCCCTTTGTTTATATTCACCTCTGCCTCTCCGCCGCTCAGAGACCCGTGACCTTTACCCATCTGCCAAAACTCAGAAATCATGGCATGTTTTTAGAGGTGCGCTGTGAACCGGGTCACAGGCTTAAACAACCCGCGAGAGTTCTGTGTTTACATCCGTCTGCACAGAAACAGTGGGCAGGAATTTATGTTGTTTGGATCCATGTGACACTGTTTCATCCTCGCACAGACGGGAACAGAGCCGAGAACTGGATAAGGAATGGAACATTTGGGGCAAGTGTTTGTGCCGCCAC